>JALRLY010000250.1:0-51650 GCA_023647555.1 Pancytospora philotis
TCATAGTGGGCTTCACTAAAGAGCAGGAGCATCATATCGATTGTGACGAGATTGCCGAGTTGCTTTCTGAGATGTTGAACCGCATCTCTATCATGCACGTTGATGTCCAGCTCAGATTGCCCTGCGTAGGCAGGGGGCGGCTCTATGGGGTGCTCGAACTATCATTCAGAGCGGAGAGCAGCTCAAAGGAGCCGCCGCAGGTTGTAGAGCTCAAATTTAAGTCCAAGCATGTTGCATTCGTCTACAATCTCGACAGCGTTGTGCTTAGCGCTGGGGAACGGACGTTTTTTGAGACGTATGGTGGAGCGGGCGCTGGCAGCGGGCTCTTCCTCAGCCTCGTCGGTGAAAGCGTCAGGCGGTTTATGAGCACCGCCGACGAGCTGCCGCTCCCGAATGCGCATGTTAGCAAGCTGGAGGATGCCTGCGGCCCGATAGAAATGTACGACAGACTCATCCACTGGATGGCCTGCGCTGATATGCAATCGCAGAGAAGCCTTGCGTTCGCGAACGACCAGCTCCTACCGGCAATCGCGGCGTTCGTGCAGCGTGACCTGTCAACGTTCAAACAAATGAGCATGCTCAAGAAAGAAATCGACGAGCCTACGACAGACGCCGGAACAAGGCCCTACTATGAGGCTATGCTCAATGAAAGCAAGGAGAGAGTCGCTGGCAGCCCCCTGGTCATTCTTGCGCGCAACATCCTTGGTAGAGCGTCGCTTATTGACAATTGCACGAGAAACCAGTTCTTCCAAATTATGCGCTTCTGCTTCTTCGAGCGCGAGTTCCTTGTCCCCCAGATTGTTCTGCCTAAGAATAGTTTCATAGAACCAAGAGTCGGTGAACTGTGTAATTATATGCACCCCGTGAGGTATTTGTATGAATACGGCTTGCCAAACGCATTTGCAGTCTACTGCCATATTAGCGCGCTAGCTATTCATGTACCCATCAATCCATCCTATTGCTATCCTGACACTCTTAACTACTTCGAGCAAACTTTAGACAGCACAGAGGCTCGTCTCGTGCTTGCAACACTCGTCAAATACTCTGCTGCGGATACATTGAAGCTACTAAGGGATAACTACGTAGTCAGGCAGTGCAAAGCTAAAAGCGAGCAGTACTACTTGTCAGCCGCACTCTGGGTCTGCCTCTCTGCTTCCGCAGCACGTTACGAAGAGATCTACCAAATCTGTGATATGTGGGAGTACGAGGCGTACTACGCGAGGAACGCGTATCGGCTAGAAGTATTACGCTTAAAATGCGAACTCCCCTCTCTATGCAGTTACATCTTGCCCAGAGCCTTCCCCAACGGGTTCAAACCAGAGCATCTTAAAGCGCTGCTGCAAATCTATGCATTATTGGCAAATACCGAAGCTGAGTATGACGGCATCTACGAAGCATTTGTTACTTACCAAAGTATGCTCGATACACCCTTTGCAGTAGGATACTGTAGTGCGGCGATAGAAGCATATTTTAACGTTTACGATATGATGTCGTGTTCTTCGACCCACGGCCGTACTGAGTTCAATGCCATACCTGTCGATCTGCTTCGCATGTTCATTGGTAAACTTAAGGGTTTGTATCTCCAAAGTGCTGATTCAGATACTGAGCACGAAAACGCTTTTAGTGCTATTGATGAGAAGCTTAAGGATTTTGATGAGCGTTATCAAAAAATAATGGACAGGATATTACGTGAAGAAATGCTAGATGAACGCCTTAAGGAAACTTATAGTAAATCAAAGTAAATTTATTGAGGGATATTCGCATTTTTGTTATTCCGTTTGACCAGTGCAGGCCTGAGCTATGCTCGTCGGCTCCGCCCTCGCTCTCAGCGCTGAATCTGCCTCTGACCGTCGTCTGGCGCAGCTCCGCGGCGATATTCGAGAGAGATGCTCTCTAGTGTCTTCTTGAGCACTATCGTCTGGGTGTACGCTTCGACGGACTCAGGAATCCCGATGTCTCGTACGTAGCGTTTGTGGTGTTTCATAACCACCCGTCCCATGCCATGACGTACGTTATGATGCGCGTCCTGCATTTGTATTCCTGGCCTAGCTTGTTAGCTAGGACGTTGTGCTTGTGGAAACAAGGTAGAGAAGTGCAGCAAATAAAACTTAGTTCAATATTTATGGAATATAATAGTTAGCAATCCAGCGGCCAAGCTCATAGTTTTAGGCTAGTCTTTTGAGCAGCAGCTCGCGAGATTGCCCATAAGCTCGTCCTGCGCACGATCATCATTCGCGTTATCACCGGCCCAAGTTTCAAGCACGCTGTTCGTAAGCGCCCGAGCAAAGCTGAAGCTCAGGTGTCCAGGCGTGCGCTGCGCCTTTTTAACAGCTTTGAGGTAGGAAAATGCCTCTTCCTTCGGATGCCCGCCGCTCAGGAATACGATGGCGCCGATGTCGCTCGGCAGGCTGCGCTCTATTAACTCGACAGTCCTCCTGCCAATTTGTCCTGCCGTTTCTTGCTCGTTGCTCTGCGCGCCCGAGGCCAGAAAGCTTATCTTCATCACGACCCCTGGCAGGTATGCGTTGCAGCCACGCAGCTGCTCCACAATGGCACTATAAAGCTTTTGAGCGGTGTCCTCCATTTCCTGCAGGCTATGCGGCCCGTCGTGCAGTATCTCTGGCTCTACGATGGGGACCACCCCGTATCGCTGTGCAATGCGCACGTACTGGCCGAAGCTCTCGATGTTCGTATTCCACGATCTGCTGCCGACGGCGGCTGCTCCCGTGTCAAAGACCGCGCGCCATTTGGCGAATACGATCTGCGCTGCTGCCGCTCGCTCCATGCGCGGCGCGAGGTCTTCCAGGCCGACCGCAACGTCCGCATCCGGACCGACCAGGCCCTTGTCGAACTTCATCCCCACGGCCACGCCCTTAGCGGCCACGCGCTCCGTAAGCAGCACGCCCTCCTTGTCTGCCTGGCCCACCGTCTCCTCGTTGAATATCACCCCGCCGACGTACCGCTCGATCTGCTTTGTCCCGACCAGCAGCTCTCTGAAGCGCCGCCTGTTCTCTGCTGAGTTCTCAATTTCGTATTGCTCGAACTTCTTTCCTATCGTCTCTGGCTTCTCGTCCATGGCCAGCAGCCCTTTGCCGCCGGAGAACATCAGCTCTACGGTCGCATCCAGCCTGTGCTTTGCATCCTCCGAGAGGCTCTCCTTGCTCATCTGCGGCCCAAGCAGCGCATATTTATGCTGTTTCACTAATTGTATCAGTGTCTTGTTATAGCTAGTGTATGTTATAAATAGTGCCATTATAAGCACGCATATTTATATGCACAGCATCTGATAGCATCCCTCCCCCAATACATTACAATACATTACAATACAACTCAGTACATTACAACTCAGTACATTACAATAAAATACAGCACAGTAAGCCTACAAAAATTTCCACATTTTTGCATCCAATGGGATCCAAGCGGAAGGAGGCGGGCACGAAGCGCTACCGGTCCGCGCCCGTGAGCCATCTGCTCGAGCCGACCGAGGTGGCGGGCGACGTGCCGCTCCACAGGCTCAACGAGGAGATCCTGCGCCTGTACGACAAGATCAGGCTGTGCGACGCGGAGGTGGCCGTGAGGGACCACGTCGTGCAGCGCTACAGAAGGCTCATAGAAAATGGCTTGGAGGGGAGCACGAAAACGAGCGTGAAGGATAACACGAAAACGAGCATGGAGTGCAAAGTCGAGCCGTTCGGCAGCTCGCGCACGCGCATCCTCGTGCACAGCTCCGACATCGATCTTACGGTCCTGGTCCCTACCGCCGCGCGCGGCGGCAGCGCCGTGTACGACGATGACCGCATCTTCAGCAACGCGAAGCTCTCGGCGATCCGCACGCTGATCATGAAGGAGGGCTGCTCGCGCAACGGCGTGCTGCACATCCGCAAGGCGCGCACGCCCATCCTCAAGCTGGTCGACAAGGAGTTCGGCCTCAACGTGGACATCAGCATAAACAAGGTGGACGGCATCGACACCGCCGAGTACATCAAGAAGAAGCTCGTGGAGCGCCCGTCGCTGCGCGTCTTCGCGGTGCTGCTCAAGTACTTTCTGAAGAGCCGCGGGCTCAGCGACGCGGCGAGCGGCGGCCTCTGCTCCTACGCGCAGTTCCTTATGATCATGAACTTTATGGGCATGCATCCGCTGGTGCAGAACGGGAACATCGACGTGGAGCGCAACATCGCGGTGCTCTTCATGGACTTCTTCCTCTACTTCGGCGTGGACTTTCCCTACGAGCGCTCGGCCATCGCGGTGGAGGGCGCGCCGTACCGCCTCAACCGCGACAGCGGCTTCTACATCGACGATCCGGTCAGCGCCGGCAACAACGTGGCCTCTGGCTGCCTCTGCCTGAAGTCCATCAGGGACATCTTCCAGTACAGCTACAAGGTGATGGCTGCGGCGCTCTCCAGCTGCCAGGATGCCAAGAAGGGCTTTGTGCATCTCTGGTTCCGGCTCGACCAGGCCGAGCTGCCGCAGCGGGACAAGATGCTGCGGGTGTATCAGAAGAAGGCTGGTTCGTGATAAACTGTAGTTTATAAAGACTAAATTGATTGGAGATTATTGCATTTATTAGATGGCTTTATAATCTTTTTATAATCTTTATGAAAAAGAATGCAACTATGAGTAGACAGCATAAGAAACTTTAACACCAAACTTAATAGAGCTGCATAACCAATGCATCTAATTATTCTATCTATCATTAAAGCAATAGACTCCCTTCCACCACTTACGAAACAAATCCGTATCCATCCTATCCTATCCCATCCTCCGCGAATCGCAAATTTTACACCACAATTTTTTTAAAAATTTTACAAATCGCCCCCAATGGGTAGAAGACCAGCCAGATGCTACAGGAACCTCAACAAGAAGGCCTACATCAAGTCCCGCTTCGCAAGAGCATGCCCTGAGTCCAAGATCCAGATCCACGACCTGGGCAACAGGAAGGCGCCCGTCGAGCACCTACCCGCGCGCGTCAACCTCATCTCCAAGGAGCGCGAGCACATCAGCTCCGAGGCGCTCGAGTCCGCGCGTATCGCCGCCAACAAGTACATGATGAAGACCATCGGCAAGGACAACTACCACCTGCGCATCTGCCCGCAGCCCATCAACATCCTGCGTATCAACAAGATGCTGACGTGCGCCGGTGCCGATCGTCTGCAGACCGGTATGAGAGGCTCCTTCGGTAAGCCGTACGGCAAGGCCGCGCGTGTCTTCATCGACCAGCACGTCATGAACATCCGCACGAAGGAGCAGTACGTCGCCGACGCGCGCGAGGCGCTGCGCCGCGCCAGGAACAAGTTCCCGGGCCACCAGGAGATCCAGACCTCCCAGAAGTACGGCTTCACCGGCCTGTACAAGGAGGAGTTTGCTGAGCTGAAGGCGGCGAAGCGCCTCATCAGCTCCGGCTCGACCGTCGCGGTGATCAGGCCGAAGGGCAGCGTCGAGCGCTTCCTCGACCGCGTTTCTCGGGCTCTTTAAGTAAACAAATTCAAAGCTTATTTGAATATTTATTGTACAATACATTGGATGGTGGGTGCGTATGGTAATTGCATGTTGATGGTTAGTGCATTAACGTTTATTCATTTTAGCACAGAATCTATGACAAGGGCATTATAGCATACGACAATGGCATTGCAACATCCCAATCGCCTAGGAAAACGAATGAAAATTTTACCCATTTCATGAAGTTCGTTGGGACTGTGATGGTTGCAGGCATCGTGCTTCTAGCGCCAGCTCTACTGTGCTCTCAGGTCCCTATGCCAAACAACGCTATTGGCCCATGCGCTGCTGGTTTCGCTATGGCGAGCATCAAGCCGGCCCTGTCGGGCAACCAAAGGAAAGTAAGTGCAGATTATGTAAGGATGGGCCGCAGTTTGTACGAATGGTGCAGGAACAAAGCTGGTATCAGAACGTATGCTCTCACGCACAAATACCCATATCTGGCAGATGATCCCGAGGCTCTTAACAACCGCACCATGGTTGCTGTGATCAAAATAGTGCTGCTTTCCCATAAAAATATACTAGGGACCATCGGCGCGCTGGCGAGGAAGCTGCCGTACGGCAGCCTGGAGGTAATGCGCGACATATTCGCGCTTTTGGTGACGAGCAACGTTGAGAACAGCTTTGCGTGGCACCACTTCACCGACGCTGAGAAAGAAACCATCATCAACAACTGCGAGGACTCCAAGCTAGAGAATGTGCGCAGGTACATACGTAACGAAATGAGGCATGCTGTGAGCATTCCAACCAAAATCTTTTGGAGGCGGAGGGGAGCGGAATGCACCTACGCCGATGCTATCGCGCGCATGCTGCGGCGGAGGGAGCTGTACGGTGCTGATTTTTATGAGGAGCTGGAATTCGGGTTCGCGACTCTGCTGAAAGACGAGTCCCAGCGCTTTCTAAACTCAGATTTTCTTGCTCCCCTGTTCATCTTAGCCCTGAAACTCCAGGGCTTTAGGGGCGACCACTGCGTCCGGTGCAAGCAGGCCTTGCTCAGCAGCATAATGGCCCGCGATGACTTCCCGGCGCTTCAGCTGCTCGAGTGGAGCGTTTTCAACAGCGGCGATAACAGATGGATCGATGGGTTTGTAAAGTCACATGTAGATGGGAATATGAGCCCGTACTTTATGCGAGACTACGTTGTCTGGTGCAGCCGGTCTATGTCCATCTATAATAGCGCCGATTTACAGCAGCCGGCCCTGGATATGCTGCGCAGCTTCTTCTTCAACCCGGGCCGGGACACCCTCAGGGACGGGCGGCTGAGGATAATGTTCAAAAACCGTGCGTTCCTGAACAGCCTGCCGCCGCGGTTCCTCTACGAAATTGCTGAAATATTATACGAAGCCTCTCGTGACCCTTACTACGGCGGGAAGCTGCGCGTATTTCTGGGCAGCCGTGTGCTCAGCTACCGGAATCTCAAATTTGTTATAAGGCATGCGAGGAGAACCGGTAAAATTGGCTTGTTGAAGTATGCGCCCGCCAATGCAGCAACCAGGGGCGGCTAGCTAAGTAAAGTAATGTATTCCTATGGGTTAAGTGTGCAGGCTTTGTGCCGGGGTATTGCCGGTATTTGAACTCATGAAAAAATATCGGCTGCTTTAAGGGAAACTACGCACGCAGCGGAGTAATGAATGGCTCCTTGCAGAATCATTGACCAGCCCGGTTGCTTTAGATCAGGCTGTATTACTCAACTAATTACATCAAGTTGAAATGGCCAATATATTTTCAAAATCAACATTGCGGTATTTTCCCGCTCAACAAACCTTACGAAAAAATTAAAACACAGCCCAGCGAAAACATGCACCCTTAAATATATATGATGAGCACTGCTACCTTAGTCTTGTTGGCACCCCTGTTGCTGTGCGCCCAATCTCCGCCCACGCCATCAGCATTAGCCAGCGCTTCGACCCTGCTGGAAAGCGGCTTCGCCGATGAGAGCATCAAATGGAGCTTGCCCTACAGAAGAAGCAAGGCCAGATCGGTGTATTTCAAATCAGCCACGCGTATGTACGAGTGGTGCCAGAAAGACAATAAAACCCGCCCTACGGCCGCCAGGGTGCGGTCCAAAGTCCAAGCATCCGGGACAGAGCTGCTCAACGCTCTCACCCAGGAGGCAACAATCAGACTAGTGCTCCTGAGCTACAGGAATGCTCCGGAGGTGATAGGCTCGTGGGCGCAGGAGTTGCAGTACAGCTGCCTCGAGATATTGCGCGATTCATTCGAGGATATAGAATTGCCGAAAATCGAGAACTATTTCAGGAGCCACCGCCACACAGCCGCAGCTGGGGTCAAGAGAATCGTCTACGAAAACTGCAAGGATGATAAGCTGACACAGATACGCAATCGTATACGGCACGAAATGAAGCAGGTGCTGAACACACCAACAGATGAGTACCTGAGGAGCAGGTCGCCGGCATGCACGCACACTGATGCGATTTTCTTTCTGCTAAGAAAGGAGGAGCTACCGGGCGCCGATTTCTACAAAGAGCTGAGCACCTGCTTCGCGACTCTGCTAGAGGACGAATCCCAACACACCACAGAGTCGGGCTTCCTCGCGCCCCTTTTCGCCCTGGCTCTGAAGCTTCAGGGCTTCGGGATCGACCATGCCGTGCGGTGCAAGAAGGCCCTGCTGAGCCGCATAGTGGCCATCAAAGATCGTTCAGTCACAAAGCTGCTCAGCTGGGACGAGTTGAGCGCCGAGCCGACGCTGTACGTTTTGGATTTCATAGAGGCCAACAACGACAGGAACATCAGCCCGTACTTCCTCAGCCATTTCATGGACTGGTTCTGGGAGAGACGTATTGCCTGCGACATGACGCTCAGACGCATCAGGCGCATGGTGCGCAATTACTACTTCGCCAATGCCATAGATCCACTGAGGTTGGAGCGGCTTAAAGTGCTCTCCGCAGACAGCGCACTGCTGAGCAACATGCCAATGTTTTTACTCTGCGAGATGAGGGACATACTGCGCAATAGCACGGATGCCGGCGTAGAGATGAGCAGCGAGGGCTATAAACTGTTTATGGATATGCTAGAAAATCATAACCGTCCTGTAGAAAACGCATCGTAGTTAGCTGTGCAATAGCCGTGTGCAAAGAATCCTGGCCTAGTCAATAAAATTCAGCTGTTACTTTATCTATTGCGCTATTTGACATTTGAGCGCGCGCTATATACTTGATAGATTATAGATTTAATATCTAATGATTATCGCCCTCAGTAATTGACTGTGCTCGATGGTCTGTGCAAAAAGGAGATTACTGTGATAAAATGCAAGAAATTACCCCTTAATGAATTTCGCTGGCTTGATGCTGTTGGCACCAGCGTTGCGCTGTGCTCGTACGCAGTCTGCTGCATCGAGTGCTCCTGCAGCATTGCACGATATTTTCCCGCTAGAGAGCATCAAGGGAGCCATGCGCCCGAAAATGGAAAAAAACAAGCGTCTGTCGGAATACTTGAGTCTGTGCAAGTCCCTGTGTGAATGGTGCATAGCGCAGAACAATAATCGCGCGCCCGCATTCAAAATAGATATTTCGGGTATGCAGAAGCTCGCTGCAGATTATAATGCAGAGATGGACACCGGCCACCTCGCAAAGCTCATCGAAATGGTTCTGCTTTCCGACGAAAGAGTTGTCGATATCATCAGAACACTGGCTGGCAGTCTTAAGTACGGATATCTGGAGGTCCTGCATGATGCATTCAAGAAGGTTGGCAAGTCGGATATCGATTACTGTCTTATAAACACCATGGAAGAGGGAGGTAAAATAGTAAGGAAAAATGGCGCCGCTGAGCAGCTTGATAGGATACGCAAATGCATACAAGAAGAGCTGGCGGCCGCTCTCGAGAGGCCCACCAGGGAATATTTATATCTGCTCGGCGCGCCCACGGGGTGCTCACATTCCGACGCGCTAGCGCACATACTGCGAAGGAGGGAGGTGTTCAAAACTGATTTTTACACGGATCTGGCCGGTGTTTTTACGGTTTTGCTGGAGGACGAATCTCGGCGCAGTAGCAGCTCAGGCATTGCCGAGCCGTTGCTATACGCCGCCTCGAGACTCTCGGGCTTTGGGACCGACCATTTTAAGCGGTGCAGAGATGCTTTGCTCCGCGGCATGATGGTGATTGATGATGAGGCAGTTGCTGCAATGCTCGGCTACTCTTGGATACGCAAGGGAATGGAGCCAAGCTACATCATCGACTTCTTGGCTTCTAATGTTGGCGAAAACGCTATCAGCCCGCGCTTTCTGAGCAATGCAATCAGTTGGTACATGAACCGAGCGGGGTGCAGTGCAGCGCCCGAGCCAGTCATGGATTTGCTGCGCGGCTACTACTTTGCTTTGAGCCAGGATTCCCCCAGTCATGAGCGGCTGAGGGCGGTGTTCGAGGATCGTGCGCTTTTGAACGGTCTTCCGCCGCGGTTCCTCTATGAAATTGCTGAGGGTTTGCACAGATCAATTCAGGATCCGGTACGCAGCGCAAACATGCGCAGATTCTTAAGCAGCATAATGCTCGATGACCAGAATCGCGGGTTGATTGCTGATTATGCCAGACAGTTTGGTAACTATGGATTGCTGCACTACATACTTACCAATGCAAGAGCCAGGTCTGATGAGCAAGCTCCCTCTAATTAAATCAGAATTTCCTAGTCAGACTTGGTATTAATATGGGACGCGCACGGTATCTTGCATTTAGAGATATCGCCATGTAGTGAAGTGCATCATCGAAGCAACACCGCGTGTTGTAGCTTATAGAATAGCTATTAACAGCCATATCCAGAGCCATGCGCGTGACAGATGTGCTAGGCGATGCGATACCGGATCATCTGCATCCACTTACTCTTTAAACTGAATTTGTGCCGCTTCACTGCCGGTCTCAGAATTGCCGATCTAACTTAGCGCAGCACAGGAAATCGCAGCGATAAAGATGTGAAAATTTTACCCATAAATGAAATTCGCTGGACTGATGCTGTTGACGCCTGCTGTGCTGTGCACTCGTGCGCAGTCTGCTGCATCGAGCAGCTTCGATACAGTGCGTCGAAGATTCCCGCTGGCCAGCATCGAGGGAGCCATGCGCACCATCTCAGATAGCAACGGATTGAAGTCGGAGTACGTAAAAATATGCGAACGACTGCGCGAATGGTGCACCATACAGAACGACATGCGTGGATCCGCCTCTAATATCGATATTTTGGGTATGGAGGATATTGCTATCAGAAGGGGTATGGAGAAGATTGTTGCAGAGCGCGGTCTGGCAGAGACCGCTGCAAGGCATGGTCTGGAGACGATTATCGCAGAGCACGGCCTGGGACAGGCTGCTGCAGAGCGCGGTAAGGATATTGAATATAAAAAAGGGGTCATTGAGATGGTCCTCCTTTCTGAGCAGAATATAATTGATGTTATCAGATCGCTGGCGGTTGATTTCAAGTACGGGTTTCTCGAAGTCTTGTATGATATATTCAAGAAGACAACCCCATCTGCCATCGAGGCTGTTTTGAACGACCCCTTGTACACCGGCGTGGCAGAGGTAGAAACAATCAAGAATAATTGCACCGATGAGCAGCTTGACAGGATACGCACGTGCATACAGGAAGAGATGACGGCAACATTAGCGATGTCTACGAGCGATTGTTTAGCTCGGATTGATGGGCCCCTTATTTGCTCATATACTGATGCACTAGCGCATCTTCTGCGAAGAAAAGAGGCGCTTTATACTGATTTTTACGACGAACTGGCCAGTGTCTTCAAAGTTTTGTTGAAGCACGAATCGCAGCGCGGTAAAAGATCAGACTTTATCGAGCCGCTGTTCCGTGCTGTCGCGGAGCTTGCTTGCTTCAGTTGTCACCAATTCCAGCGCTGTAAGAGCGCTTTGCTCAACAGCATTATGGCCTCTGACGATCCTGAAGTTGTTGACATGTGTGAATGGGATATGCTACGCGGCATCAGACCCAAATCTTATATTATTACGTATTTGATTTTGAATGTTAGCAGTAGTATCAGCCCGTATTTTTTGTTTAATGCTATTGACCGGTTCATGAAAGTAGGGGCCAAGAGACTTCATTCTTCGGTGTTCACGAGGCTGCTGGAACGCTACTTTTTTGACCCAGCCAATCCCTCTCTCTGCAAAACACGCCAGGAGGTCGTTTTGAGCAACGAAGCGCTGCGCGACCGTTTACCATACGATATTCGGCTCAAAATGGAGATACAGGCGGGCGTCCCCGGTAGCCAAGAGAAATATGATAAATTATCGAAGCCGGAGAGAGCTGGCGGAAATTCATCATCGTGAAACTATTGTGCAGTAGTACTTATTTGTACTAATAAATTCTACTTTCAAAATTCTTCTTTTTTGTCTGTGCTTAGGCCGGCTCGTCTGCATGTCATATTCGATGAGTTTCAAAGTATTGCCTCGCTGTGATCATCACTATCGTAACTTCTATTGAGTAGCTATTGTATTAAGTGATTAACTACGCGCCTTGCAACGCGGCTTATGATACGCGTCTTGTTCCGCGCGTAGAATTGCTATGATTTTCGTCTGCTCAATAAGAGCAATGGCACGAGCACGCATGTTATCAACTTTCTAATATCCCTCCTGTTTGGCTCAATGCGCAGGAGATCGTTGTGATAAAAATCTGAAAAAAGTTACCCCTATATGAGATTCGCTGGCTTGATGCTGTTGGCGCCGGCGTTTCGGTGCGCTCATACACAAGCCGCGGCATCGAGCAGTCCTGTAGACATGAGCAACTTTATCCCGCAGGATACCGTTGGGCTGGCCGGCTACGCGACATTTCTAAAGAGCTTCGGGCTCGAAGAAATTCGCGAGCGTCTGCACGAATGGTGCATCATAGAGAATGACTTAAGTCGTCCCCCCGCAACTAAGGTCGAGATCGTAGAGGTTAAACTGAGTCATGATGAGCGGTTCGATCTTGATGCAGGTTGCAGAATATGGGACATCCAAGTCATCCTGCTTACCGATAAGAATGTTATCGATACCATCAGAAAGCTGGCGGGCAACCTCAAGTACGGATACCTAGAAGTCCTGCATCACATCTTTCAGAATATTAATTTGTCGTATCTCGAATCCTGCTTTCGCAACGGCTGGTATGCCACCATGGAGGAGGGAAGAGAAAATATCGTGAATAACTGCGCCGACGCGCAGCTGGGCAGGATACGCGCGTGCATAGAAGAGGAGATAGCGGCAGCGCTGGGTGTAGCCACGAGCGAGTATCTGAATTTGAATGGTACCCCTACGAGCTGCTCATACCATGATGTGTTAGCGCATCTGCTGCGAAGGAATAAGATGCTTGAAACTGATTTTTACAAAGATCTGGCCGGAGTTTTCACAGCTTTGCTGGAGGACAAAGCCCAGCGTGGCAGAAAGTCAGATATTCTCGAGCCGCTGTTCCATGCCGTCTTAGAGCTCACGAGAATCGGCAGCAAGCATGCTATACACTGCAGAGAGACTCTGCTCGGCTGCATGATGGCCGTCAATGATTCTGCTGTCGCTGACATGCTTACATGGCCCAAGCTACGCAGTGGGAAGCCTGTATCAGATTTAATCGCATTCATGGCTTCTAAAGTTGGCGAGAACATCAGTCCGTACTTCTTGAGCGGTGCTATCAACTGGTACTCATTGCATAAGCAAAACAGATGTGATTCGACATTCTCTGATGTCATGGATTTGCTGATCAACTACTTTTTCGGCCAACTTAAGGATGACCTCAGCAGTAAGCGGCTGAATATACTCTTTGCGGACAAAGCGCTGCTGAGGAGCTTCCCGGAGGCTTTCCATCGTAAACTAGAGGGCGTGCTGCTCCATGACATGAGGGCTGGCGTCGCTAATGGCGAAAGGGACTACAAGACGTTTATGAATCTAATGAAAACTGATGGAAATAATACGTCATAAAATTATAGTGCAGCTTAGCTATGCGTATTAATATAAATCTTAACTTTCAATTTTTTATCTGTTCTTTGACTGTGCGTGCCAGCAAATCATATTCGATGAGTGTTAAACTACTATTTTACTACTACCTGCGATTATCTCCCATTACGCATCCACTCATCGGCTCCTATCCTGAGCTTTTCTTGCATCGTCTTTTACCCTGAGCTTTTCTTGCATCAGCTTTTCTCCTGAGCATTTCTTGCGAACTTTCAGACCCCCTAAATGTTCTTGAACCCCGACAAGTCCCTCACTGTTTTCAGCAGCAAGGGCAAGCTGGACCAGTGCGACAACGCGCTCAGAGCGGCGATGAACAGCTCGCTGGCCATCGGCTGCGCGGGCGAGGACGGCTGCGTGCTCGTATCCTTCAAGAACGTCTCGAGCCTCATCGTGAAGGAGCAGTACTACAAGGTTTTCTCGGTCTGCCCCACGATCGGCGTGTCCTTCTCCGGCCTGCAGCCCGATTTCCATGCGCAGCTTGCGCTGGCCCAGGAGGTCTGCCAGGACTACTTCGATGTCTACGAGCGCTTCCCGACGCTGGACGTGTTCATCGCCGAGTTCAGCATCGAGGTGCAGAACCTCACGCAGCGCAAGGGCTACCGGCCCTTCGGCACGTTCCTGATATTTGTTGGGTCCACGCGCGAGGGCCCGTGCTGCATGCAGATCGACCCGAGCGGCAGCTACCGCTCCATCATGGTGTCTGCCAGCGGCGTGGGCTATGCGGACGCATGCAAGTTCGTGGAGCGCAGGCGCGGGCTGCTCGATGACAACATCGTAAACTCGCTGGGTGCGCTGCGGGACTACGCGGGGAAGGAGTTCGGACCGAAGGACGTGAGCATCGGCGTGTACGAGTCCTCGAAGGGGCGCTTCCGTGTGTTCACGCAGGAGCAGATAGACGAGGTATTTGATGCCCAGTCGAGCTAATGCTAATAAATAAGTTGTTCTAGTTGATGATTGGTATTCATATGAGAGTTTATTCATATGTGTGTTATTGATAACGCAATAGATAATTGTTATACTCTCGTAAGTGATAGGCCTTGTTGCCATCTTAACAAATTATATGGCATAAAATATCTAAATGATAAAAACTCATAGGAACAATACAATACAACAAAAACAACACCAATAACACGAAAAAAGATTTAATACACTCAAAGCCCCCTGTAGCTCAATTTGTTCATTTATAGTTATAGGGCACGTTTCTGTATGAGTAATCGGGTGTGTTATCATCGTCGCGCTCGGCCGCCGGCGACCCGCGCGGCCGGTCGAAGCCCTGCTGGCCGTCTTGCGGCGCATCGCGCCCGCCTTTCCCGGCGAACCAGCCGCCGCCCTGCGCGCCACGCGACTGCCCCTGCCCGCCCCAGCGCCCGCCGCCCTGCTGCTGGCTGGGGCCCTGTCCGTCGTAGCGCTGCTGGCCCTGGCGATCAAATCTATCATCGCCGCGGCCGTATCCGCCGCCCTGGCGATTGCCACCAAACTGGCCATCGAATCTATTCTGGGACGCACCGCCCCGGTTAAAGCTGCTGCCCCAGCCGCCCTGGTCGTTCCGGTCCTGGTTGCCCCATTTGGGCGGGGCGCCCTGGAAGCTGTTGCGGCCGGTCGAGCTACCCTGGAAGCTGTTGCTGCGGGGCGGGGCGCCGCCCTGGAAATTACTTCCCTGGAAACTATTATTGCCTTGGAAATTACCGCCCTGGAAGCTGTTATTACGGCTGGAAGACCCACCCTGGAAACTGTTGCTGCGGTTGAATGACCCGCCCTGGAAGCTGTTGCTGCGATCAAACTGGCCGCCGTACCCGCCACGGCCCTGCCCACCACGCTCCGGCGGCCTGTCGTACCGCGGGCGGTCGGCGCCCTGCGCCCGGGGAGCCAGCTTGCCGGCGCGCTTGAGCCGCTCAACCTCGCCGGACACGCCGTCCACATCGAACGGCATGCAGAAGTAGTCGGGATTCTCGACAATATCAACAACGCCCTCGCCGAGCTGGCAGAACTGCACGTAGTTGTCCACCCAGACCTTGTCGGCCTCCGCGGCCAGCCCGGGGTCCATCATCAGGCCGTACCGCAGCTCGTCGGGGTGGATGTCCGAGTCCCCGGTGGCGTAGATGTACACGGGGTACTCGGGCGGATGCGCAAAGCGGCAGCGGTCGTTCAAGCACTCGGAAGCCATGTAGTATCTGCACACGGGCCGCATCTCGGGGCTCGGCGCTCCATAAAAATTTGCAGATCGGGAGTTAACGAAGGGCTGCCATGGGCGTTGAGTGTTTTGTGTTGAACGGAGAAATGTTGATATCAATTCGTCTTATGCTGAGTGTTTTCACGGGTAAGCTGCTTGCAAAACGATGTTTATAGATGGCATCGCGTCGATTACGACTTTGATGTGTGCGCATTCAGATACTAACTCTGAACTAACTTGTATCTGTATTAATTATGGTTCAATGGCGCAATAGGTTAGCGCGTTCGGCTGTTAACCGAAAGGTTGTGAGTTCAAGTCTCACTTGAACCGTTTTTGCTTTTGGCGCCGCCCGTTGGTGCGGTGTTATTTTATTGATTTACAAGCGGGCTCTTGTACGCGGCTGGCGCAATGCTTTTGTTTTGAACAAACTTAGGCGCCTTAATGAGACTAAACATGAGCAGATACAGTGTGTGTAATCTATTAGCGCTTCTGGTTTTATCTACTGCTAGCTGCGGAGCAGAAGAGCGAAAGACCGTCTGTGTTGCTGATAGCAATCAGCAGATGCGCGTTTTTATTGCCGAATATGCGCGTATCTCAAGCCACAGTGGCACAGATAGTGTGAGCTTCAGCTTGCGCATCGAGAATGGGCATCCGGAGAGCCTTGCCATTGCATTCATGTCGTACGACTCATGTGCCAACAAATGGGAGACCCTGTCCAATGGGTCGAAGCATGAGCATACGGATGCGGCACAGACCCATATTATAAGCACCGTGGCCATCGCAAACAGATGGCATCTGGCCTGCGTCGCCCCCTCCAGTGGCTCAGGACAAATGTATTACTCGCAGCCCGTATTTTATAGCCCGCTCGGAGCCACGAGCACGGACGCTCCGCCTGCCCCGCCTGTGTCTAGCGCTGCTGGAGGCACTAGCATTGGACCCGGAGCATTCGCTCTGATAGTCCTCTTCTTGCTGTGGATCGTGACGCCGCTCGTCATTGTTTTTATGATCTGCTGGTGGGGCGTGTCGCTGGCCCGCTCGTGCTGCGCCCCGCATGTTGTGCACAGGGAGACACAGACAAGGCTTGCGTCGCCGCACAGCTGCGTCATGCAGAAGATGCGCGCGCCCAGGCTGCGCGGCTTTCAGCTCAACGACCAGTACGGCAATCCGTACTGCGGGGAAAGTCCACACTATTTAAATAAAGCATAGTTTTGAGATGCATTTTATTTATAATACTGTAAATAGATGCAGTAATGCATCAGCTTATACAGAGCTATTCATTAGCTATGAATATACACGTATCAATAGAGTGGCTATGCAATAATAGACTATAAAATTCTATACCCTGCTTAATAAAGACTAGCAGCGTTGTTTATACTCGATTTCTTCAAATTCATCGTCTGCGTCAATGCATTCAAAGCTGTCATCTCTATTGATGCATTCGAAGCCATCCCGCTCACTCGGATTTGGCCAGCGCTTTCGCAGCATTCTGAGCATGCATCTGAGCTTAGGCAGCATTTCGCGTCGTATATCCGCGTTGCACTTTATCTCTTTATCCAGCTCTTCTATGTCGTTATGCACGAAGGAATCGTCGCTGTACTTCAGATCCGCATAGGCCTTGTAGTCTTGCTCCGTATAGCCATTCCCGCCGTCCATGACAAATTCCCACGGATATTTACTTAACTGGTCGGTTACCTCCCTCTTGAGCTTCGCCCTGGCTGCAGCAACGGCCTCGTGCTCGTCTTGCGATACCGACTTCTGCTCTCCACTTGTCTCGCCGTCATTGCTGGAATACTGTGAGCCCATTAGATTCTCGATGAACGCCTGTGAAAACATCTTCTTGAGAAAGCACAGCTCCGCGAACCCAAAGGCCCTCACCAAGCTATCCAAAAGCTTACCGCTGGTACTGGCAATGATTGACTGCACCACGTAGTACCTTTCCTCGCATACGGTATTTCCACAAACTTCTGCAGCGTTGATTTCCCGCTTATTGTATTTGTTTCTCCTGCATGCCTCGTACAGCTTAGACAGCGATCTTTCGTCATCCTGATTCAACGAAATGCAGCGGTGGTGAACGCCGCTTCGCCAGATCCCCGAGCTGCTCCCGGTGTTCGTCATGGATCCGGCCGAGGCCCGCAGGCAGCCCAGCATAAACAGTGCAATCTGTAGCATCATCATTAAAGAGCAGCAAAATTTCGTGAGAAATGAATTTGCGGGCGATAAGAAAAGGGGTAATAGCGCCCCTTGCTACTATTTCATTGGCTATTGCAGATGCATCATGATATCATCAACGGTGCATCAATTTTGATCTGTATTTTGATTTTTAAAGGGGTAACACTGCCCTCCATTGTGAAATGAGCCATGTGGTATTTTGGTCTGTGCTTGTGTCAAATCACATAATCACATAATCATGCTGCCACGCCCGGTGTTAGATACAAAAATGTGCTGGATAGCTTTAGCAAAGCCCGACGCATAAAGTTTCTAGCCATTTACCGCATCAATGATGCATTTGTGATAAAGGACCGTATGCAGGCTGTGACAAAATGCCAGAACTATTTATTCGATCAATAAACCAGTGTTTGTTTCATACGCTTTCTTGATCCGCGCAGTCAGACGCATCAATAAACTCCCATGAGTCTGCATAAGGCGGGTACACCGTTTCATCCCTCTGGAGCCCTCTCATCAGATCCAATATTTTCAGATAATCGCAGCCACTCAGGTTGTCGTTTTTATAATCTCTGTTCCACTTTTCCTGATCAATGCGCTCCAGCTTTTCTATATCAGCCCGTAGCAACCTTGGATAGCCGGAGTACCTCGCGGATATGTAGCTTTCGTAATCATCCTCTGTATTGGCCAAGCCTTTCGATACGGCATACGCGTAGATATCCATGCCTAGGTGGCGCCTGATCTTTGCTTTAACTTCCTTACGAAGTGGCATTGCCTTGTCTTCGTAGTCGCTTCTCAGTTTCTTAATCTCAATGCGCTTGTAGCTTGTGCTAAAATCTGGGCACGCCCGCATACGGTCTACATACGCCACAGTCAAGATTTTCTCAAGAAACTTGAGCACATTGAAGCTGGCGCCCTTTGTGATTTTTTGGATATCTGGCTTTGTGCACGTATTCACGATAAAGCTCAGGACTTCATACAATGCTGCGTGCCGCAGGCTGCCACTGCTATCATTCGATTCGTAATGGGATCTAAGACTGGTCCCGGCTTCCGCCAGCCCCATGCACCTATCATTGAGCGTGACCAGAGACTGGCTGCTGCGCGGCACCGCTCTGAAGCAGCAGCACTTCCCGCTGCTCTCAGATGTGGTTGAAGCATGCACGAAGCCATAAAACAGCAATGCTGTCTGTGCCACAGCCGAAAACATGAGGAGGGTGTTTTATGAGTGTGCCCTAGCATAGGAAAATTTGCACTAATTTTTAGTATTTCAGTCCTGCAGATACTACAGTAGCAATCGCTCAGCGATACTGATGGGATTAATATATATTATTTCCTTGGCTTTGGTATTGGCCATATCCTCACATCATACTGCTCATTTGTTGCTAGACTCCACGGACGTGCGTTCGTGGAGCGTTAAATCATGCGGGCTGCTGGCTTTTATTCTTTTCCCTTTGGACCGCATTAGCTTTTTGCTTAAGTCCGCTGATCCCTTGTTGATCTGAATGCGCCTCCGAGGCTTTTGTGATGCATTTCATGCGATCACGTTATAGCCAGTACTGTGGCTGATTGGGAGTCCGCGCAGGCATATGCTAGAATAGCGACTGCAGCAGCACTCGGTCAGTTGACAACGCCTATTGACCATCTTAGTTTAAATCAGTTGAACCCACGTGGAATAGGAAAGACCAGGGCGCCCCTTTCACAACAATTCTGGAAATTTTGGAGCCCCGGATGGCGAGCAGCGCGTCTAGCGGCCCGCTGCGCGTGGTGTACGCTCTGCTCGTGCTGCTAAGCCTCCTGCCGGTGCTGCGCTGCTCCGATGAAGTGGACTACAACAGCGACGGTGCTGACCTCGGCACAATAGAATTATCATCGTACAGCCGGCTGCCCGGCTATAAAAACTGGATCGAGCTCGAATTCACTGCGAAGTACGAGCACGCGGATAGTTATAAGACTTATATAATCGTGTGCGAAAACGCGGGCGTAACATGGAGGTACGTCCTAACTAGTGGTAAGTATGGCAAAAAAGAAGAGCGGAGCACACGTGGGCCCTGTCCCTATTCTGTGTCATTCATTTACGAGGATCAGATGTGGTACGCCATCGCTCTGCGCCCTAAGTCCAGCCCGGATAGATACATTTACTGCACCAAGCCTATATTCGTAGATGTCGCTGGGAAGTTCGATAAGAGCAAACTGGTGTGTCCCCAAAAGCCCATCGGCGGGGACTTTTCCCAATACACATCATGTACGTTCTTGTGGGCCATGTGCCCGATCCATCTCAAAGCGATCTTCATACTCGGGCTCGCTGTTATGCTTCTACGAGGGTTCATCTGGTTTATGATAGGGCTGATCGCTGTGTTTCTACAGATCGCCGTCTGGGTACGCTCGAAATAAATGCGGTTTGGGGGCCGGGCCCGTCTGGTGGAGTATCGCTCAGAGTTCTTATTAAATAGCTTAGACTGTCTTTACATATGCATGCAGCCAGCTTCAACAAATACGCACGAGTGGTTAATGCACAAAAGTGATTGATTGAGGCTGAATCTTTTGCCGCCCAATAAGGTTTTTCAGGGACGGAACCAGCGATAGTACATGCTTTGGAGCGGCTGTGGTGAGAGGATTCTCATCTGCAAGTGTTAGTGCTTTACAGCGCTGAAGCTGCATGTGCGTTTACTTGTTGGTGTCCCACTGAAGCAAATATTTAGCATGCGCTAGTGCGCAGCTGCGCTCTGGCCTTGCTACTGAGCAACGAATGAGCAACTCCGTCTAGGACTGGCGAAGCTACTGCAATTTCTCTACGGGATATTAGTGCTGCCCAGCATATAATAGATAGCGATAGGGTACCGAATGCTCGGTCGCTGTCTCTTGCTTGTGTCCTGCTGAAAAAGCGGTGCAGCTGAGCTCGTGTAGCGGGTTATCGGGCCGTAGACGCATAGCGTATGGTACCGGAGAATAGCATTGGACTCAGCCAAAAGTCTGGAAACTGTGCACATTTGCAGACCGGTCCCATCTACGAAATAAGCCGTCATTCACTTTACTCTAAATTCGATTCCAACTGTGCACCTCGTTGAGCCTTCCCTTCGCACAGATTGCTCCACAGCATATTAATATGATCCCCCTTTATTGCCCCTTTTTTATTTTTTACAAAAAGTTTTGGAGCCCCAAATGGCGAGTATTTCAGTAAACGGCCCGCTGCGCGTAATGTCTGCTTTGTTCGCGCTGCTGAGCCTCCTGCCGGCGCTGCGCTGCGCCGAAGAGGTGGACTACAACAAGGACGGCGCTGATATCGGCACAGTAGAGATGAAGCCATACGACCCGAGCTTAACCAAAGGGATTATGGTCCATGTTGATTATGATATAGCAGTGCACCAGACAGACACGTATTCAGGGCATGTGATCTTGTGTAAGAACGGCAGTGCTGAGTGGAACAAGTTCTTCCCCCTCCCAGATGTGGAATGCAAGGATGGCTATCGTAGAGCAGCCTGGTTCAAATTCACTTGTGTGGACCAGATGTGGTACGCACTGGCAGTCCGTCCTAAATCGGACCCGAGCAAGTGCATATACTCTACTAAGCCCATTTTCGTCGATATTGATGGGAAGATCGACCCGAGCAAACTTGTGTATCCGCCGCAGCCTAAGGACAAGTTGCCCCAGTACATTGCTCCCGGGGTGATTTACATGGCCTTCTTTGTTAACATATGCATATTAGTGGGTGTTATAATATTCATTGCTATTATTGTGATGCTTATCAAGCGTTTCTGTATGAAATAAATGCTTTTTCAAAATTCAACCTGCATATTGGCATAGCTTAGTGCTTTAATTGGATGACATTTTCTATTTTATCTGATAGCTGTTTGTATCTAACTTTAAAAATTGATGTTTCTGCCAGTTATCGTCTTTATAAACTTTCTTCGTACTTGCATGCTATTTGAATTATTTTTGCATGCCGTTCTTGGCGTACAGGTTGCTGCGCCATTCCTGTGATCAAAAATCATGCACGAACAGATCACTGCGTTTCCTCGTGCCACCTCCTTTTCCATATTTTACGCAAAATTTTGGAGCCCCAAATGGCGAGTAATTCAATGAACTGTTCATTACGCATGATGTGCGCTTTATTCGCGCTGCTGAGCCTCCTCCCGGCGCTGCACTGCACCGCAGATGTGGACTACAACAAGGAAGGCGCTGATATCGGCACAGTGGATATAAAGTCGTACAAGCAGCTCCCCGGCAACAAAAAGTACAAGTACATCGCGATCAATTGCGATGTGGCAGTACAGCAGACAGACATGTATTCGGGGCATGTACTCTTGTCTAAGAACGGCAGCGAACAGTGGAACTCGCTTTTTCCCATCCCGGAGATGGAGTTCAAAAGCGGCGGCAGCGAGAACAAAGATGTAAAGTTCATTTTTATTGATCAGATGTGGTACGCGTTGGTATTCCACCCCAAATCGGACCCGAGCAAATGCCTGTACGCCACCAAGCCTATTTTTGTCGATGTGGCCGGAAAGATTGACCAGAGCAAACTGGTGTATCCACCGAATCCTAAGGGCGACATACCACCGCTGATCGACTTCCAAACGGTGCTTTACGTAAGTTACATAATGGCCATATGCATGTTCATTGGGACTATTATAGTTATCGTTATAATTGTAATGCTTATTAAGCGGCTGTGTAAGAAATAAATACTCGTTCGATCTTTTAGTTACAAGCAAAAGATGTTACACTTAACATCTCTGTCTAAATACCCGCCTTTGCTTTTAAGAGAATTTATTTCAGCATTCCAACAGCCTGCGCTGGAATTCCAACAGCTTGTGCTGGAATACGATGCGCCGCAGTCTAGAATTCTCCGATAAAATTTTTCATGCGCAGTCCAGAAATAAATCGCCCTGGCTGGATCTTGGAGTGTCCACGAGCTGGAGTTGCGGTAGATTTGATATTTATGGCAAACTAATCCTTATAAATAGTGTATGTTCATGCAACCCGCATATTCTATCGTATCTACGCCACCCTTTCTCCGTCACCACCCGGCGTCCTGCAAAATTTTCACCCGCCAGCCTCCCCAGCGGGCTATATCTGCCGCCCGTCTAGCCCATATGAAAACACAGCTCACGGTGCCGAGCACGCCCATCAAGCGCAGATGCCCCGCGCCGGCCGTCCTCGGCGATGCCGACCGCCTGCTGTGCGAGGGCACGTACTACCGGATATACCTGACCAAGCGAAAAACCGTGCTGCGCGTGGCGAAGCGGCGTACCGCCTCGGACGTCGAGATCGAGATTCTGGAGCGCGTGCAGGGCGAGAGCGTGAACAGGATGCTGCGGTGGTGGAAGGAGGACGGGCTGAAGTATTTTGAGATGGAGTACTGCGCGGACGGGGACGTGGCTGCGCTGCTGGTGAAGACCAGACAGGATGGCTGCGTCGATGAGTGCGATGAAGCGGCAGACTGGCCGCGCAGCGCCAAGCACAGCCCCGTAAATTTAGATGCACGACAGGAGCGACCCGCCGAGGACCGCGGCTGCCCTGGGCTGAACAGCGATCCGTTCGCCTGCGCTGATGAGCTGCTGGAGCAGAACACGTCAGCCATCGTGGTTGATGACTCAGATTGCTCTGATGTTTCTTTTGCCCCAGAGGCCGTGGAGCCACCCGCCTGGTGCGCGGCCATGATGCGGCAGGTCGCAGGCGCCCTAGCGCTGCTCCACGGCGCGGGTTACATACACATGGACGTGAAGCCGGCTAACATTCTTGTGGACGGCGCGAGCTTTAAGCTGTGCGACTTCAACATCTCCTGCAGCGGCGAGGGCTCCGTGGAGATCGACGGCGACCCCGTGTACATGGCGCCCGAGATCCTGAAGAACCGCTGCTACTTCTCCAGCGACCTCTACTCGCTCGGGCTCGTCTATCTCGAGCTGTGCAACCCGGGCCTGCGGCTCCCCCGGACCGGGCCCGCGTACCGGCGGCTGCGGCGGAACAACTTCCGCGGCTGGAGGCTGGACGGGATCGGCAGGCGGATGCTCGAGAGCAACCCCGCCAAGCGCTGCAGCGCCGCAGAGGTGTACGATCATTTTGCTGCCTCGGTGTAGTATAGCACATTTGTAACTGTATTAAATTGTATTTGGTTTAATTTTATGGTTCTAGAATCTGCTTCTAATGGGATTGTGCAGCGCCTGTATCCGTATCGTAAGAGCAATCTTCGAATGGACCAAAGGACAATCAGCTACGATACTTCCAAGCTCTATTAAACACTCCTAAATGGTATGTTGTATGTTTTTACAGTACTTGTTAACAGCTGTACAAAATTTAATACAAACTAGTTTCGTATCATTATTTATAATATTCACCAACATGCTACACTGTAGCTAATCCAATTAAGATTAATCCTTATTTAATTGAACTGATAGCTTAAATGGCTTTTTCCCCAATTCTTCGGCAGCGTCAAGGCACCTCTTTAAATGTTCGGCCGCCTCGCTATGATCTTCATTCAGCTTAGCGATATCTTTACTCAGGCGGGTAGCAAGCTGACTAGGCAACTTGCTCAACAGTACACTATCATCAGCGATTTCCTTCAAACGTGTCCGTCCTTCAGCGTCCAACACAACGAGATAGTAAACGCTGAGCACATTGAGCGCGGCCTCGTTGATAATAGGATAATAATTATTATGGTAACTACTGATGCATTCAGTTACATTACGAGTACCAAACTCTATATCGATTGCCGTTTCAAGGAATCTTGGCGTATTATCCTTAATGAGATAGAACGATAGCTCTTTCCAGTCAACCATCTTCGTTATTAACTTCTTCGATTCCTTCATATCGAAGCGCTTCAAGCCATTAACCATGGCATGGACACAATGCCATGCATGGGACACGTTAGTATGCAACAGCCCCACTACGTTCCCCATCAACGGCTTGACAAACTGTTCAAGCGTCTCCTCACGGTTCTCGTTCGCCAGTGCATCGGCCAAAAGTTCAGACAAATCATCGTAAGAAACCATGTGCCAGTGACACACACATACGCCGCCTTTGTGCAGATGGCCGCCCCGACGGAGCAGATGAAGGAATGCAAAGCGTTCCGTTTCAGCAGTAAAAACGCCATTCAGATGCTCTACGGTCCGCTTAGATGAAAACTCCCGGATTCCGCCGCGCAGCAGCTCAAGCAACCGTGGCTTAAACGCAGCCGCATTCTCCTCGCTCCTCAGCTTGCCGTCATCCGTAATTTCAAAATTGGCTTCGTGGCCCGGCGCATAGCGAAGCTTGCCGTCGATAAGATCCAAAAGCGCCTCGTATCTATGGTGTGTCGGGTCCTCTGACATGAGCCAGATAATTATCGCTTCGGGGTCCTTGCAGGCAGACAGATACTGCCTGATGAACTCGCGCTTTATCCAGTAGGTGTCACCAGGTTTATACCCAGGCCTGAGCTTGATGTCTGAGTGAAACCTGCCGTCATTATGGTCGACCATAATATCATCGATCACCTTGCCGAACAAGGCAGCAAGAGTCCCGTAAATGTGGTCGCACAAACCAAAAATGGTCGTCTCGATGTCTCCCCGACAGCCAGCCACGCCTTCATATCCAGCCACCCCATCCTGTGTGGCAGCAGCCGCGGAAAGGAAGAGCGATAGAGCCGTCGCAGCTCTCGGTACGATGGCAGTGAAGAGCATTATGAGGGGTGCAAGAGTAATAAAATTTTCAACGGCCGTGAAAATTTTAGGCCAGGTGCTGTTCAGCGTACTAAATGTGCCTACTTTGTTACTTGTTTAAACAAAATTCTGCGAATTCTATAGCAACAAAAGCCTGCCGGCTCATTTAAGTGGTTGAATAGATAATGCTGCGGGCCCCGGCTCCATTATCTGACACGTAATAATGATTCGTTTTGATTCAATTTATTAAAATTAAATTTAGAGAGACAGAAGCAGGCTATAGCCTACAGGCTTAGGAGCATCGAAAACTACCTGATCTCAGCAGATTGTGTTTGTATAGATCACCGCGATGCTCGGGTGTCGCCGGAACTACGCAAACGAGCTCGGCTAGCATCCGATCCAGGATGCTGGAGAAGGCCGGAGTCAGCGTAGTTACAAGAAACGGACAGCCCAAACCCATCAAAAGCACAAAACGGGCACAGGTAACTCTAATAAATGAGTTTTAGCATCCTCAAGCGAATTTATTAGTCCTCTTTTTCCTCAATTCCACTATTGAATGAAGGCGCCTTATCAAATGGTCGGCCTCCTCGCAACGCTCAGCGCGCAGCCTGGTGCAATCCTCAAGCAGACGAGGAATAAGCCTGCGCGGTAGCCCGCTAATCAGATCACGGTCATCGATTATCTTTCGCAAGCGTGTTTGCCCATCACCGCCTGATACACCGAGATAGTAAGCGCTGAGTGCATTGGGTCTAGCCTCACCGAGCACAGCATGAGTACCTCTATAGAAATCACTGATGTATTCAGTTACATCACGCGGATCGAGCTCCATTTCTGCTGCTAACTCAGGATACTTCGCCGCATTCTCCCACATGAGATTGAGCGAGAACTTCTTCCAGTCGAATATTTTCTTCACTGTGTCCTTCGCCTCACTCTTATCCATGTCCTTCAAGCCTGCACGCACGGCCTGGGCGCAGCGCCAAGCATGGCCCGTTTCCTCGGGCCAAAGTTCGACTACGTAATCCATCAGCGGTCTTACAAACTGTTCTATCGTCTGATTGCGATCCCCGCTCTTCAGTGCGCTGGCCAACAAGTCAGACAGATCACTGTAGGAAAGGGCACGCAGTTGAGGAAGGCCCGTATGCAGCACGTAGCGGCCTCCGCGGAGCAGATGTGTAAATGCATCCAGAACTGTATCAGCGGTATACACGCCACCTAGACACTCCGCGGTACTCACAGATGCGCCTTCCGCGATTTTGCGGCGCAGCAGCTCCAGTATCAGTGGCTGCAGCGCCTCCACTTTCATTTCACTGCGTCGCTTGCCTGCATCGGTGACTTTGAAATCAGCATCGTGGAACAACCCAGGACAGAGCGTACTGTCGAAAAGATCGAAAAGCACCTCGTATCTACTATGTTTCGAGTCTGCTGGCATGAGCCTGTTAATCATCGCTTCAGAATCTTTGCAGGCAAGCAGATATTCCATGATGAACCTCCGTTTCATCCAGTAGTCTTCGCCTGCATCAAAATCAGGATCCAATTCGATATCTGAGTGAAATCTGTCGCTCGTATGCCCGTCCATGCATTCACTGAGCAGCTCGTCATACAAGGCGCCAACAGCCCTGGGGATGTGATCGAACAGACTAAAAATGCTCGAATCGATATCTTCTTGGCGTCTGTAATTATAACGGCCGTTCATAAGAATACTAGATATCTTATAATTCAAGGCATCAATAGCTCTAGAGATGGGATCGCACGAGCTAGAAGTGCTCGACTCACTGTCTTCTTCCCGGGCAGCTGCGCCTAGAGAACCAGCCGCCGTATCCTGTGTGGCAGCAGTTACGGAAAAAAGTAGCGATAGGGCTGCCGCTGCTCTTGGTACGATCGTAGCAGTCAACACCATAAGGGGCGCGAGCCTGAATAAATTTTGATAATGTAAATTTTTTCAGATTAGGAACTGAGGTACGGTCAGAGCAGAATACAGCCTGCGCCTTACGCCCTTCGTTTGCTTCCGGACACAGGGCTCCCCTCGTGCGGTGTAGCAAGTAGATTTGGTCAGGTTAGCTCGAAACTGCAATAAAATACAGAGCGTATTCTATCCGTGTAACACGGCCCGACAAGCGGCGCTCTTTTCATGATTTGTTGAACGAATCTCTCAGGATTCCAAAGCGACAGAATGTGTGCTCTTAACCAATGAGATAAATTATGTTTTTACAGGCCTCAATGATGGCAAAGTGCTACCGGAAATAATATGCATTAACTTAAATTCTCCTAGCCAAGAAATAACAATGCTACCAATAACACTGGAGTCTGCGTCGTTCAAGGCGCTGCCCGAACTGGCGGCAGAAAAGCCAGTGCGCAAAGAGCTCAAATGAACACAATATTATAATCCTAGGCGAATTTAATCGAGTGCGACACAATCGTCTTTACCAAAGCACAAATCCAAAGTATTATCGTCTTCACCAAAGCACAAATCCATAGTATTATCGCCTTCACCAAAGTACCAATCTGAAGTATTACCTCTGCCAAAGCACCAGGCCGTGCAAAGGCACACCTTCAGATATACAGCCTCCTTAGGGTATTTTATACTCAGTCTGTAAAAACCATCAAGCAGGTGCGAAATAAGCTCACGCGGTAGACCACCTATCAGCTCACAATCATCTGCGATTTTCTTTAGGCGCGTTTGCCCATTTACGTCTAGCACATCCAGATAGTAGGCACTGAGTGCATCGAGCGCTGGCTCGTGAAGCGCATCAATGCATTCCTCATTGAACCCGGGGTAGGTCCTATCATAAAAATCATTGATGTACGCAGTTACAACACGCGGATCGATCTTCATCTCGGCCACTATCTCAACATACCTAACCATGTTCTCCCGCATGAGAAATAACGAGAGCATCTTCCAGTCGACCATTTCCACCACTAGCTCACTCGCCTCGTCCTCATCGATGCTTTCCATGCCGTCGCGCACGGCCTGGGCGCAGCGCCATGCATGGCACATCCCTGGCCGCCGTAGTCCCACTGCGTGGTCCAGCAGTGGCCTTACAAACTGTCTGACTGTCTCCGTGCGGTCTTCGCTCTGCAGCGCGTTGGCCAGGACCTCGGACAGATCATCGTAGGATATAACGCAGTATGAACGGCCTCCACGGAGCATGGGCTTGCCTCTACGGAGAAGGTGTAGATACGCGTCCACTACCGTATCAGCGGTAAATACGCCCCTCAGATATTCTACGGTTCGCACAGACGCCGCCTCCTCAATTTTGCAGCGCAGCTGCTCTAGTATCGTCGGCCTCAGCTCACTCACTTTCCTTTCGCTTCTTTCCCTACCATCGGGAGTAACTTTGAAAGAATCCCTGTATAACGAATCATAATACGTCCAGCCCTCCTCGCATTCTGCCTTGTCGAAGAGGTCAAAAAGCACTTCGCACCGCTTCTGCGTCGGGTCTGCTAACACGAGCCTGTTAATTTTATCTTGGGTGTCCTCGCAGGAAAGCAGATAAAGCGTGACGAACCTCCGCTTAGTGTATAAGTCTGCACCAGCGCTGAATCCAGGCCTCAGCTCTATACCTGAGTGAAATTTGTCGTTGGCAAGACCTTCCATGCAATCTTTAAGTAGCTCACCATACAAAGTATCAATGGCCTTATTAGCACATAAATCACAGATGCTCGTGTTGATCGCTTCTCGCGAAACGGCTACGCTTGTAGATCCTGCGGCACCGTCTTGTGCGGTAGCGCACGCGGCGAGGCGCGGCGATAAAGCGATTACAGTTCTTAGTACGGTGGCAGCGAAGAACATAATGGGCTAGTGCCCTGGCAAAATTTTCGGTGATTGTAAAATTTTTCTGGCCGGTACCGGATGTACAATCAGGGCCGAATTATAACGCACGCACTCCATTTTTGCCCGCTGTCTGACACTATGGCGCCATCTGTTAGAAGCGGTCGGTAAATTAGATCTGGCGCGCCTGATAAAAAATACAAAAGGGTGCAACGACCCATTGAATTAGTCTCTAGTGCGATTTATTGATAATGAGGGTTAGAATGTTCACTTTAGAAAGAGCTGCCATGGCGCTGCCTATCCGCTCATAGGCTCAGCTCCTCTAGCTTACGCTCACCACCGCGCCTCTCTTTCCAATCCTCAAATACTGCGGTGCATTCACTGCCCGGCGCATGGCATTTTTCCCCCAGCTCCGCTATCAGACTGCCCTTCCCTTTAGCGCGCCTCAACGTATTGCAAAGGTTTGGTGCCAGCACTGAGCGGATACGCTTTCTCAAATCTTCTGCCGCCTCAGGATCCTCGATGCTTAGGCTGTGCTTATCAAGGAGGCGATGCAGGAGCTCGTGCGGCATCTTTCCCAACGCATGATCGTTGTACATGGTGATATCCTCCAGGAATGTCTCGCCATCTTCGTTTCGGGTCTTCAGGTAGTCAGTAAGCGCGTCGAGCATGGCATCGGGCACAGCGGATCTGCGTTCCCGATAGAAGTCATTGGTGTAGAGAACTACGAGGTACGGATCAACCTTCGCTTCGGCCATAAGCTCGATGAACTTGACCGCATCCTCCTTCATGAGATACTTTGAGAACCGTTCCCAATTGAACATCTTCTTCGCCAAGTCCTTATCGATATTCTTTACGCTATCGCGCATAATCTGCACACAGCGCGACGCATGGCCCGCCTCCATGCCAAATAGGGTCACCACTTCATCCATCAGCGGCCTTACAAACCCCTGGGTTACCTCTCTGTGGTCCCCACCACTGAGCGCATCAGCCAAAAGGGCAGACAGCTCGGAGTAAAAATTGGCGCCGTCCAGTTTACCTCTACGGAGCAGGTGCAGAAATGCGTCACCCTTCGTATCGGCAGTAAATTTGCCCTCCAGGAATTCGCCCGTGCGCACAGACACAGCCCTCTTTATTTCGCTGCACAGCAGCTCTTTAATCTGCACCCGCAGCTCTTGCACGTGCTGTCTTTTCTCTCTTGCCGCGCTGGTATCAGGGAGGTGCGGAAACAGCAGATCAGTGTCGCAGTGCGTGTCGGCGAGGGCATCGAGGAACACCTCCTGCAGCTGGTACGATGCGTGTTCTGTGATGTACTGCTTGATTTCCTCTGTAGGCCCCGCATAGCCAAGCACGTATTGCGCAGCAAGCATGCGTCTCCTGCGATGCTCCCCGCTGGCACCGCCCTCTGGAGACTCTGTGCCATCTGGGTTGAGCCCACCAAGCTGTCTCAAATCACTCTCTAAGTAATTTTTGTCCAGCTGCTTGTAGAACTTACTGGTGCGTTCCGGACTGAAGCGATAGAGATCGAAAATGCTCGAGCTGGTGCTATCCTGGGCAATGGCTCCAGATCCTGGCTCGGTGTCCTGCGTGGTAGCACATATGCAGAAGAGTAGTGGCAGAATAGTCGGTGCTCTCGGTACGACGGCTGTAAGCAGCATTATGGGGCATCTGTTAAAAATTTTCAAATCAAAATCCAAGGTGTAACCAGGCCCTCAACAAGGAGGCTGTCGCGTATCATGGGCAGCAACTGCTCCAGAACTTATGTGACTTCTATGACCCGATGTAAACCTTCATGGGCAATTTGTGCAACGCCCATCAGCGCACTTCGAGGGGTTTCTCTCTTTTGCTAGATGAGCACTGGGAGGAAGTGATACATCCGAAAACAGTAGATAATGCAGAAATTATCTGGTAGCACGTCTTAATAATTGTATGTCATACAATAGCTTCGCCATGTATAAGCTATTGCTCATAAGCCTCCTCCATTACTAATTATAGTGAGATAAAATACAAGTAAAACTGGCTCATTTTGATCAAACCTATTTATTGAATTTTCGCTTCTTTGGATCCGGCTCCCCGTTGAGTCGCGCCTTCAAATATTCGGCCTCGGCAGGATACTCTGCGCTTAATTTAGTGCAATCCGCAAGCAGGCGACGAATAACCCCAGACGGTAAACCGTCTATCAAATCCCTATCACCAGCGATCAATTTTAAACGGGGTTGCCCATCAGAGTCTAATACATCCAAATAGTAGGCGCTAATCGCGCTAAGCATAACCATATTGCACTCTAGATGAATGTCTTTATAAAAACTATTGATAGTCTTGGTTACATAAGACGGATTCACCTTCATATCAGCTGCTATCTCGAAAAACTCAACCGAATTTTTACATAATAGATGATCTGAAAGCATTTCCCAGTCGACCAGATCCATTACTATCTCCCTTGCCTCATCCACATCAATATCTTTCATGCTATCACGCAAGGACTGGGCGCAATGCAATACATGGTCTTTTTTCCCACGCCATAGCTGCACGGCGCTATCCATCAGCGGTTTTATAAACTCTCTGATTGTCCTGTTACGGTCCTTACTCTTTAGTGCGGATGCCAGAAGCTCGGTCAACTCATCGTAGAAACTAGCACCACTTAAACTGCATCTGCGGCGCAGGTGCAGAAACGCATCTAATACCGTGTCAGCGGTAAACACGCCATTTAAATACTCCCCGGTACGCACAGACACAGCCTTCTCGACTTTTCCCCACAAAAACTCTAGTATCCGCGGCTTTAACTTTTCCCTATTGTATTCGCTTATTCTATTCCCATGCTCAGTAGTTTTAAAATTCTTCTCGTAAGATGCTGTACACCAGGGCGCTGTGATTAAAACATCTATGAACGCCTCGTATCGCTTATATATCGGGTCTGCAGACACAAGCCGATTTACTTCTGCAAAGGGATCCGTGCAGGAAAACACATATTGCATGATGAGCATTCGTTTTCTACCTATAGGCTTGCTAAGCTTAAACAAAGGCCTCATTATAATGCCTGAGTGAAAATTGCCACGATGTTTGATATCCACACAATCTTTGAGTAGCTTATTATACAGGGTATCAATAATTCCAGATTCAGGGTCATAGTCATACGTTTCGAAAATGCTCTTCTCGATGCTGCGCCGAGCGATAGCCATGCTTCCGGATGCTGTCGCGTTGCCCTGCGGCGTAGCGCGTATGTTGAGAAATAGCGAAAGAACTGCCGCAGCTCCCGGTACGATGGCAGCAGACAGCATTCAGGGGCGTAGTTCCGTAAAATTTTTAAACGACAAGCAGAAGTGCCTAGCAGCCGACAGAATTTCTAACAACCAATGGTAACAGACTAGTCGGAAATAAAGCGCCCCTTTATTGCTCGGCGCTCCAAGCTCAAGCTGCTTAATAATTGACTGGTCTATTATGGTGCGCCCGGTAATAAAACATCGACGAGCTGCCCCAGCGCATCTTTGATATCGTTAGCTCAAATGACATTTGTACAAGGGGTGCGGTTGCCCAGTGGTTCCCTTTATGGGTGTTTCCACTAAAACGTCCCGAGTTTGATTCCTGCGGAATCGATCTCGGGCGTCAACCGCCCCCACCGAGGTAGTCGGTACAAATAACTACACTGTGCTATCCCACAGCCAGGTCAGCGTTCGACTGACTATAAACCCAGTGCAGGACCAATCTATACACGAAAGTGTATGATAAGGGCTAAGGGTCCATGTGGTATTCCCAGGAAATGAAGGATTTTTCGCGGGTTGCCCGTAGGGGTCGAAGCTGTCTTTACCTTCATGGAGAGGGGGCAGCAAGTAGCGTAAGGCGTTGGGAGTGTCCTAGGAAAAGGCGAAACCAGTGCTTAGCGAAAGCGTAAGCCCACAATCAAGTGCTAGCGCCTGATGATAATAATTAAAGTACCTTAAAACTAAACTAAAAGGCCCACAATAGCTATCATACCAGGACAACATACAGGCAAATCAAGCTCATTCCGATCGAACCTATTTATTGAGATTTTGCCTCTTCGGCTCCGGCTCTCCGCTGAGTCGCGCCTTCAGATATTCGGCCTCGACAGGATACTCTGCGCTTAATTTAGTGCAATCTTCGAGCAGGCGCGAATGAATTTCAGGCGGCAGCCCATTTATCAGATCCCTATCGCCAGCGACCATTTTCAAATGAGTTCGGCCATTAGCATCTAATACATCCAAATAGTAGGCGCTGATCGCGGTAAGCGCAGCCCCATGGTGCCGCATATGAGCGCCTTTATAAAAACTATTGATAGTCTTGGTTACAAATGACGGATTCACTTTTATAGCAGCTGCTATCTCAAAAAATTCAACCGAATTACTATATAATAGATATAACGAAAGCATCTCCCAGTCGACCAAATCCATTACTATCTCCCTTGCCTCATGCTCATCGATGTCTTTCATGGCATTACGCAAGGACCGGGCGCAACGCAATATATGCTCCTTTTCCCAACACCAAAACTGCACTGCGCTATCCATCAGTGGTTTTATAAACTCTCTGATTGTCCTGTTACGGTCCTTACTCTTTAGTGCGGATGCCAGAAGCTCGGTCAACTCATCGTAGAAACTAGCGCCACTTAAACTGCATCTGCGGCGCAGGTGCAGAAACGCATCCAATACCGTGTCAGCGGTGAACACGCCATTTAAATACTCCCCGGTACGCACAGATACAGCCTTCTCGACTCTCCCCCATAAAAACTCCAGTATCTGTGGCTTTAACCACCTCCAATTGTATTCGCTTATTCTATTCCCACGCTCAGTAGTTTTAAAATTCGTCTCGTATGACACTGTACTCCAGCCCGCCGTACATAAAATATCTATGAGCACCTCGTATCGCTTATATGTCGGGTCTGTAGACACAAGCCGATTTACTTCTGCCAAGGGATCCGTGCAGGAAAACAGATATTGTATGATGAACATTCTTTTTACAAGTGAATCCTCTTTAGATATAGAGTGAGGCCTCATTATAATGCCTGAGTGAAAACTGTCACTATGTTGAACGTCCACACAATCTTTGAGTAGCTTATCATACAGGGTATCAACAATTCCAGATTCAGGGTCATAGTCATACGTGTCGAAAATGCTCTTCTCGATGCTCTCCCGGGCGATAGCCATGCTTCCGGATATGTCCTGCGACGCAGCGCGTATATTGAGGAATAGCGTTAGAACTGCCGCAGCTCCCGGTACGATGGCAGCAGACAGCATTGCAGGGGTGGTGTTCCGTAAAATTTTAAATGACCAGTAAAAAGTTCAGTAACCAATGATGCTTCATAACTGAAATCAATTCGCCCCTTTATTGCCGGAACTCTGGTAAGTAGTGCCCAAGAGCTAACTGGTCTTCTATGATATGCCCAGTGATAAAGCATCAACTAGCTACGATAGCGCATTCTCAGTACGCCATATGCATAGTAATTCATGTAATAGTCTATCCTGGTCTCTGCAATAATCTTTCTATACTTTTTGTACCACACAATGATATGTGTGTTGGTATCGGCAGAGCTCAGCAACCCGATTATGCCCGCTCAGGGTATGAATGACCGATTTCCTATGCTTTGCCAGGATTCAGTAGTGGGCAAGAGCGCTGTCTCCCTTAGCTGTCACAAACTAGTAGCGGCAACAGTTCTTATACAAATCCTCTCTCGCTTGCGGAACTGCAAGAGAGGAATACTTCGCAGTAGCTGTTGGCATTATACGGACACTCCTGTGGCACTCCCAAATAACTGCATAACATGCGATACAGTAACATTTTCTATTTCGGGCCATTTCTTGCAGGATTTCTCATTTGATACTACACTGCAGATGATAAAACGAAAGTTTACTCTATTTGATTAGGCCTATTTATTGCTTACCACGAATACCAAGCCTGCTGATATTAAAAGGTATTGCTAGGCTGATGCAGATCTACAGACTCAGTATAATGGACCATATGAGCATTGAGCACTCACGAATCTTTCTCCTTGAGCAAATCCAACATAATTGAATCTACCTCCCTGAGTATATCTAATATAGATGGATCGTCCTCTCTGATCTTAATCAATATGAATAACAAGACTGGATCGATATCTTTCGGCTGAGTTTCCGCTATTTTGACCGGCTTAGACTCCAGCGCTTCGCGCAGGCGCCACCTCAGATACTCAGCCTCCTCAAACTCGTCTGCACCCAATTTAGCGGAATCTGCGTATAGGCGGAGAATAAGCCCGTCCGGCAGCCCGCTCGTCAGATCGCTGTCGTCGATGATCTTTCTTAGACGGAGTTGCCCGTCGGCATCCGACACGCCCAGGTAGTAGGCGCTGAGCGCACTGAGTATCCCCTTGCAGTGCTCGGTATAGAGGCCCTTGTAGAAATTATTGATGCGCACGGTCACCTGCACCGGATCGATCTTCAACTCAGCCGCGAACTCAAGGTACTTGGCCACATCCTCCACCACGAGACGAAACGATAGCCCCTCCCAGTCAAATAGCTTCATTACCATCTCCTTAGCCTCCTCCCCATCGCTGTCTTTCATGCTGTCGAGCATAATCCGCACGCAGCGCGCTGCATGCGCACTCGATACAGGACTCAGTCCCATTAGCTCGTCCATGACCGGCTTTATATACTGTTTTATCGTCTCCTCACGGTCCCCGCTCTCGAGTGTGGTGGCCAGGAGCTCAGACAAATCATCGTAGGAAATACCACTCTCTGAACTGCTTCTAAGGAGCAGATGCAAAAATGTCTCCGCTACTGCATCGGCGGCGGGCGTACCCTTCAGATACTCTACGGTGCGCATGGACACAGCCTCATCAATTTTGCGGCACGGCTGCTCCCGCATCGATGGCTTCAGCTCTCTCCAGTTCGCTTCGCTTTTTTCCAGGCCAGCATCAGTGAATTTGAAAAAATACTCGTAAAACGGACCGTCCAACCACGCCTTGTCAAAAAGATCGACGAGCACTTCGTACCTCTCGAGTGTCGGGGCTGCTGACATGAGCCTATTCACTTCCTCTTCGGGATCCTTGCAGGAAAACAGATAGAGTGCGACGAACTTTCGTTTATCATTCAGCCCATCGGCTTCATCGGAATTGGAATTCATTTTGATACCAGAATGAAATTTGCTATCGTCGTGTTCGTCTATGCAATCTTTGAATAGCTTATCGTACAGAGTAAAATAGCCTGCATAGTGACAGAAATCTTCGTCGAAGATGCTCTTGTTGCTGCCGATCCGCGTGTAAGCCACGCCTTTGGCTTTCGATCTTGCAGCACGGCGCTGCGTGGTGGCGCGCACAGCACACAATAGCGATAGCGCTGCTGCGGCTCCCGGCACGATGGCAGCGAGCAGCATTGTAAGGGGCGCAGATCCACAATTTTTTACACGACAAACAAAGTGCTCAACAGCCGATAGAATTTCCAACAACCAATGGTAACAGACCAGTCGAAAATAAAGCACCCCTTTATTGTTCGGCGCTCTGATCTCCCGCTGCTTAATAATCGACTGGTCTGTTATGGTGCACTCAGTAATAAAACATCAACGAGCTGCAATAGCGCATTTTTTAAATTATTAGCCCAAATAATATTCGTACAAATTTATCTGTGTTATTGCATTACCCCAGCTATACTTTGAACGCCAGACAGTGATTCAAGCATAAAAGTTGAAAGAGCTCGGCTGCTTATGTACGAATTTAAAGTACAGATAGTTAAATCACCATGTCTGGTACAGGTAACCCGCGCTCATTCCGATCGAACCTATTTATTGAGTTTTTGCCTCTTTGGCTCCGGCTCCCCGCTAAGCCGCGCCTTCAAATATTCGGCCTCGGCAGGATACTCTGCACTCAGTTTAGTGCAATCCGCAAGCAGGCGTGAAGTGACCTCGTGCGGCAGCCCACTCATCAGATTGTCGTCGTCGGCGATCATTTGCAAGCGGGTCTGGCCATCGGCATCCAATACATCCAGATAGTAGGCGCTTATCGCAGTAAGTTTGGCCGCATCGCGGAGCCTATAGAAGGAATCATTACTATAGACTTTGTTGACGCACTTGGTCACATCACGCGGATCAAACCCCATTGCAACAGCGAACTCGAAATAGTAGCCCCCACTATTCATCAGGATACGGCACGATATCTCCTCCCAATCAAAAAGCTCTGCTTCCAACTTCTTCGCCTCCTCAGCATCGATGCCTTTCATGCCCTCACGCACTGCTCGGGCGCAGCACAGCACGAAGCCTTGTATCGACTGCCCCATTCCCATTACGATTACCACCAACGGCTTGATAAACTGTCTGATTGTCTCCTCACGATTCTCACTCTTCAGTGCGCAGGCCACCAGGTCAGATAAATCATCGAAGGAAATGTCGCAACCTAAGCATATGCCTCTGCGGAGCATATGCATAAATGCCTCCGCTACCGTATCTGCAGTAAGCACACCCTTAAGGTACTCCACAGTGCCCACAGACACGGTCTCCTCGATTTTGCGATACAGCTGCTTAAACAGCAACGGCCTCAGCCTCAGTCCGATCTCCCTGCTTTTTCTGACATCGGCAGGAGTAACCTTAAAAGCCTCCCGGTAGAACGTATCCTTCTTATTCCACTCGTCTGCGTCGCCAGCCCTGTCAACAAGATCAAAAAGCACCTCGTATCTTTTCTGCGTCGGATCCGCCGCCACGAGCCTGCTGAATTCCGCCTCGGGTTCTTTGCAGGAGAGCAAATAAAACGTGACGAACCTTCGCTTCGTATACGTGTTCGCATCAGCCTTAAACTCAGTGTTCACCTCGATGCCCGAGTGAAATTTGCTATCGTCATGCCCGTCCATGCAGTCTTTAAACAGCTTGTCGTACAGCGTATCACTAAGACCAGAGATGTGGGCACACGAGTAGAGAATGCTCTCTTTGATGTTGTGCCAGTTGATAGCCGCACCTTTAGATCCTGCCGCACAGCCCTGCGGGGCAGCGCGCACGGAAAATAACAGCGATACAGCCGTTGCGACTTTCGGTACGATGGCAGCAAGCAGCATTGTGAGGGGTGCATTTCAGTTAATACTACAACAACTAGTAAAGGGTCAAATGACTAGCAGAATTTTCAACGACCAATAATAACGGCCATATCAGAAATTTGGTACTCCTTTTCAGATCAAGAACCAACTCGTCTTTTATACTGTGCCTGGTGATGGGCTATCAAAAGCTGTAACATGTATTCTAGCCACTGCAACGGCCGAGGAAAATCCTGTAATAGCCAATGCCGGCTGCTGCAACAGCCTACCTGTCTTCCCTGCACTAGATAGCAATCTGGTTGTTAAGATGCAAAAAGCGCCACCAGCTCTTATTTGTGCCCATTAAAGCTACGGATGTCTGTATTCTTATACCAAAATTTAGTAGCTGTATAGAATGGTGTTCACCTGAACCTTCACAAGCTGTATGTAATAGCCGCTGCCCATACCAGTCTTATTTTGCCTACTGCGACACAGAACGATAAAGCACATCTGAGCAGCAGTCGGTACTGCAAAAGCTTAGGACTCCTAAATGGCTGTATAACGCACTGTAGAACAACTTCATCCGATCCAGGCCATTGGTTATGGCGTTCCTAAAAAATGCAAGCGGGACAAAAGGTAACCGAAGCAAGCCCTGTTTGATCATGCCTATTTATTGAACTTTCTTTTTTTCGATTCCAGCGCCGAGTTAAGGCGTTTGTTTAGATACTTGGCCTGCTTAGGGTGCTTTGCACCCAGTTTAGCGCAATCTTTAAGTAGGTGAGAAAGAAGTCCGCGCGGTAACCTGTCCATCAGATTACCATTGCTGGCGATCTTTTGCAGACGGGTTTGCCCATCAGCGTCTAATGCATCGAGCAAGTAGGCACTGAGGGCACAGAGTCTTCCCTCGCTGGCCTCGATAACAAGGCCTTCAAAAGTATCGGTGATATACCTGGCCACCTCACATGGATCAAACTCCATCTCGACCGCTATCTCGACATACGCAGCCGGCTCCTCGCACAAGAGACGAGACGACAGCTTCTTCCAATCAGCCATCTCCCTTACTATCCTCTTAGCCTCCTTCCCATCGATGTCCTTCGTGCCATCAAGCATGGCCTGGGCGCAGCCCAGCGCATGAGAATTTCCATCACGCAGCTCCAGCAAGTTATCCATCAGTGGCCTTATAAACTGTTTGATCGTCTCCTCGCGGTCCCCGCTCCTCAGTGCGCTGGCCAAGAGGTCTGACAACTCATCGTAGGGAACATAGCACCCTAAGCACGTGCCTCTGCGGCGCAGATGTAAAAACGCATCCACTACCGAGTCCGCAGTGAACACGCCCTTCAGATATTCCACGGCATGCACAGACACAGCCTCCTCGATTTTGCAGAGCAGCCGCCTGTATACCACAGGCTTGAACTCTCCCGCCTTTTCCTTGATTCTGTTCCAGCCATTATATGTAAATTCAAAAATATCCCCGCGGAGCGACTCATCCCAATACGCCTTTTCAATAAGATCAAAAAGCACCTCGTATCTCTCGAGTCTCGGGTCCAACGATATGAGCCGCTTAACTTCCTTTTCGGGATCCTCGCAGGAAAGCAGATAGACCGCGATGAAACTTTTTTTCCAGGTTAAACTTGAATCAGCATCAATCTCGGCATTCAGTTTGATACCGGAATGAAATTTGCTATCGTTATGCCTATGCGTGCAATCCTTGAGTAGCTTACAATACAACGGATCATCGAAACTGTCGTTATACTTCTCGAAAATGCTCTTTCTTATGGTGCGCCAATCAATGGCCACGCCCTTAGATCCAGCAGCACCGTCCTGTGTGGTAGCGCGTGCGGCATATAAGAGCGAAAGAGCCGCTGCAGCTCCTGGTGCGATGGCAGCGAGCAGCGTTGTGAGGGGCGCGGATCTGTAAAATTTTTCAGCGGCAAGCAGGGGGGTCCAACAACTAGTAGAATTTTATAACGGCCAATAATAACTGCCATATCAGGAATTAAACACTCCTTGATCATCCAGAGCCCCTTTTTGAGATCAAGAGCTAACCGGCTCCTTATGGCTCGCTTAGTGATAAGCTATGCACCCGCTATGATAATATATTCTAGATAATTTACTAGCTTAATTGTACCTATTCAGGGTACAGATAACTAAATACACGTATTTGGCCGAGGCGTTCAGACGCTGCGCGGAATCTTCGAGGGGCGGACAGAGTGCGGCCTCCGCTGGCGGAACAGAGCTGGGGCGCAAATGCGCATAAGAGTTGCAGGCGCGAATAAAAACACCCACGATGGCCATAATATTATATTTCTTAAGTAAGTTTAGTCAAAAATTGAGCCTGAGTCCGAGTGCCTTTGGTTTTGGTTCCACGTTGAGACGCTCCTGCAAATATTCGGCCTTAGCACGATAATGCACACTTAGATCAGTGCAATCTTGGCGCAGGCGAGGAACAACCCCGTTCGGCAGCCCTTTTATCAAATCGCTGTCATCGATGATGCTCTCCAAACGGGTGCGCCCACTGTTGTCTAATACATCCATATAGTAGGCGCTGAGCGCGTTGAGTGCATCCCTATCGAGCTCATGAGGGGTCGCTCCGCGGACTTCGTTGATGTACTTGGTCACCTCACGCGGATCAAAATCCATTGCAACTGCTAACTTGAAATAGCGGACCATATCATTCCGCACGAGAATTAACGATAATTTCTCCCAGTCAAACAACAGCGTTTCTAACTTCTTCGCCTCCACTGCGCCGATGCCTTCCGAGCCATCCCGCACAGCCAGGGCGCAGTTCAATACATGGGTTGCGCCAGTATAATACATTCCCAATATACAATCCACCAGTGGCTTTACAAACTGCTGGATCGCCTCTTTGGGATCCTCACTCTTCAGTGCGCAGGCCACAAGGCCAGTTAAATCTGTGTAAGAAATGGTACTGCCTCGACACTTGCCTCGGCGAAGCATATGCAAAAATCCATCGACCACCGTATCTGCAGTGAGCTCGCCCTTCAAATACTCAGCGGTGCCCACGGACATAGCCTCCTCGATTTTGCCAAGCAGCTGCTTCTCCAACGACAGCCTCAGCTCTCGCCCACTCACCTTGCTTTCTTTGACATAGGAAGGAGTGACCTTAAAAGCCTTCTGGTAGAGCATATCCCACCTCTTCCACTCATCTCTGCTGCCCGCCCTAATGACAAGATCGTAAAGCACCTCGTATCTCTTGTGCGTCGGATCTGCCGCCAAGAGCCTGCCGAATTCCTTCACGGGCTCTTTGCAGGAGAGCAGATAAAAAGTGATGAAACTCCGCTTCGTATACGCGTCCTTCTTGGCATTGAACTCGGTATTCACCTCGATGCCCGAGTGGAACTTGCTATCGTCATGCCCGTCCATACAGTCGTTATATAGCTCGCCATATAGGGTATCAATGGTGCTTGGAATATGACCGCACATATAAATAATGCTCTCATTGATGCTGTGCCAAGTGATGGCCGGTTCTTCGGATCCTGCCGCATGGCGCAGTGGAGCGGCGTATGCGGAAAGCAGCAGCGATGCAGCTGTTGCAGCTCTCGGTACGATGGCGCCAAGCAGCATGCGAAGGGTGCGGATCTGTAAGATTTTTAACGACCAGTAAAAGGGCCCAACAACCAGTAAATTTTTAAACGACCAATAATAACTGCCATATCAAAAATTGAACGCTCCTTAATTATCCAGAACCTCTTTTGGCAATCAAGAGCTAGCTGGTTCTCTATAGCAACCTTAGTGACGACCCATATACCAGTTGTAAAGCGAATTCTAAATACTTTAGTGCCATCATTATATTTATGTAATACTCGGTCTTGGCCACAGCATCATCCCACCTGTATTCTACTGTGCCGAACAATAATCTACATGGCACTCTTGCGACGAACCAACAGATAAACAAACTCCCTCCGCGCTCAAGTCCCCGCAAATTTTGCATCCCATGACGCCGCTCCAGAGGCGCCTGGCCGCGGACTACACGCTGCTCAACCTGAACGACCCGACCACCACGCACTTCTACACCGGGCAGCTCGACTATCTGATCGAGACCTTCCCCTACTTCAAGGACCAGGAGAGCATCACTGCCTTCTTCACCAGCACAAACGCAAAGTTCAACGCGCGGTTCCACCAGCGCATGGAGCAGTTCCTTGGAATTGTCGAGTACAGCGATAATAGCGATAGTGGCAATAGCAAAGATGTACTGGCGAGCCTAGTAGAGGATAGACGGGAGGAGGCACCAGCCGATAGCAGCACCACAGACAGCGAGGCCTGTGCCACTTTCGACAGCTACCTGCAAGATTCGCTGGGTGAGCCGCCCTCCTCCTCCTGCGAGTCCATCGAGCTGCCCGCGTTGCAGCCGCGCCCGCGAGAGTCCCTGCGCCAGCTGGCCACCCCCGCGGATTTCACAGTGCATTCCAAGGCTGCAGTTTTACAATCCTACGCGCGCGTGCTCACGGCCCACCTCGGGTCCTTCGCGCTCACCCCCGGACTGATCCAGAGCATGGTGGGCCTGCTGGAACACGACTGCGTGCAGCTGCTGCTGCTCGCAATGCTCCAGCGCGGGCTTCTCCTCCCCATCCTTTTGGAGAACGGGTGCGTTGCGCGGATCCTGCGCGAGCACCCAAAGAGCCTCTGCGCGCTGCTAGAGGGCATCTTCTGCTCATCGCTGAACGACGTGGACGACGAGGAGCGCTTCATGGACCAGGTCGAGCAGCACCGCGCCTATCTGGTGGACAAGTTCCTGAAGCTGGGCATCGACGACGGCTGTGTGGAGGACTTCCCAGAGGCGGTGGCCGGCAGGGCAGAGGGCACCGGATACATAAACGAGGCGTACGTTATATACAAAATACTGCACACAATTTGTCTACACCGCAGCTCCATCAAGATCAGGCCGTGCCGTGTGCTGCGCGTCTGCAGATTCTCGCTTTATTACCTGCGGCTGCTCAGCTTCGATGCGACGCCTCTCACCGCGCCTTTCCTGGGCCACCTTGTAGAGCTCTTCTACGGGAGCCCGTCGAACTCGCACCTGCTCACATCCGTCTCGCGTATCTTCATCAGGACTTCCGAGCATGCGCTCAAAGAAACGGCCTTTTTCCAGCTGCTGCACAGGCACTGCTACTCCTACGCCGCCAGCGAGCGCGCCTCCTCCGCCGACTCATCGGTCGCTGCGAGACTGGAATCGACTCTTACTGTTGGGCATGGCGGGTTGGAGGCAAAGCAGCCCTCCTTCGCCCCCACAGAAGCTCACATTGCAAACGGAAACCTCAAGACCATTTTTGCTTTTATCCTCAGGCTCTACCTCAAATTCGCATCGTTCATAAAAATACAGTACCCCAGCTGGGATGTTCTGCACGAGCTCATGGACGTCTACTGCAAGCTGGAGAAGGCGAAGTCCACCAACGACGATCTGGAGCTCCTCGCTGAGTACGAGGGCTTCCAGCGCTACATCGTAGACCACATGCTCAGCGTGCTGCCTTGTTCTTCGATATTCCTGCGGTCCAGCGGGGCTGAGAGCAGCAGCACTGCTTCTGAGCAGCTACCGCGGGAGCCCTGAAGTGGTTTGCATGTAATAAAAACTATTGTTTAATTGGAAATCTATTTTAACCATGGATGATTAAGGTAGGAAAGAAACGTATGTAATTATTCAGAGTAAAAATCAGCTATGAGTTAAAAATGGTACGTTAGTAGGTATTTAATGCAATGTTATAAGAAGATTTTATGAGAATGTGATGAGCAATCCCGAATTTTGAACATGTTAGATATTCTGGATAGCTTCACTCACACTCTGTCCTGAGACCCAGCGTATTTGCAGCGCATCGCACTAACACGTATGGCATGCTTGCAGCGCACCGCATGGTCGTTTCCCACACACCATAACCCCATTATCTCATCCTTCAGCGGCCATACGAACTGTAACAGCGTTCGTTGAAATTCTTCACTCTCATAATCTATACCCTCAAACGCTCCATCCAGAAGAGCTATCAGTTCGGCGTAGAAATCGATGCCAGCTATAGTAGATTTCCGATACAAGTGTAGAAAAGCATCCACGACCGTATCAGGGTTAAACACGCCCTTCAAATACATTCCAATGGGCACAAGCATAGCCTCCCAGATTTTGCTGCGCAGCAGCTCGCGTATCCGTAGCTCTTGCGCCTGCCTGTTCGCTTCGATCTTTTCCCAGCCAGCTTCGGAGACTTCAAAGAAGAGTGCAGGGCGCCTTCTGTAGCAGTGTATGTGCTGAAAAAGGTCGAAAAGGGCCTCTAGTACCCCATATGCTGAGTCTGCGGATGTAAGCTTTTCAACCTCTTCGTAGGGATCTTCTCGGGAGAACAGGTAGAGCGTAATGAACATTCGTTTCATATTTATGTCTTCATCATCCGCATGGCACTCGGTAATGAATCTGATATCTGAGTTGGCACTGTCTGGTCGACTAAGAAGACCGTCCATGCATTTTCTGAGCAGCTCATCGTACGAAGTGTGAAGGACGGCATAGTTATGAAGATCCATCTCAAAGATGCTCTCTTTGATGCTATCTCGGGCGAGAGCAATGCTTTTGGACTCCGGTGCGCTGTCCGGCGCAGTAGCGCGTATGGAGAGGAACAGCGATAACGCTGTTGCTGTTCTTTGAGCGATGGCGGCAAGCAGCATTATCGGGGTGCAAATTTGTATAATTTTACACGGCTGCAAAATTTTGACATCCAGTGAAAAATTCAACAGTTTTTAAACTTTTGTCCAGCCAGTAAAATTTAAAGTACGATATTGAAGTAGTTCCTAATCGCGCGGTATTCTGATCTCATGTTGTGCAAGGATAAGTTATGTGCATATCAGTTCAATTGGCAATAATGCAACCATCAAAATACCAAAGGCGCATTGGTACGATCCATTTGCAGAAGAAATCAATATGATGTACGGGTGCCATGCCAAAGCTGTTGTACGTCGTGACTCTGGACAGAACTCTGACGCGATGCCACGAGAAGTACTTATGCAAATAACTTCACGATCAACTTAAAAGCATACGCCCAACCCCGGGCGCCAAAAGCGACAGGAAGTGGCAGCCAAGAATCTGATAAACAGGCTCGCGAAGAAAACATCAGCAAATGTGCATGTAATAATTCGAACCTGAGAAACAGTAATAATCAAAGGCAGATCCACACCATACAACGATAATAAAACCCATCGCTACAAATAATTTATTCAACTGCCTTCTGCCCGCCGATCTTAGCGATGTACTCGTTGATCTCGCCAACCACCTCATCGGGAATCGTGTTCATGTTGATCTCTATCTCGTCGTTGTCGACGTACTCGAAGACGCAGTGGCGCTGGACAATCTCGGCGACCTGCTCCGCCTGCGGCCGCGTCATCCGCACCACGGCCTTGCCGATGCGCTCGCGGTCCGCCAGGCCGAACACGCGGCGCGTCTGCGACTTCGTGCGCTCCAGCTCGGAAAGCTCCGCGGTCAGCGCGCTGATCTTCCGCCGCAGCTCGTTGATCCGCACATCGGGGTCCTGCTGCTTGTGCATCAGCCCGCGCGCAAGCCTCTCAAACTCCTCGCAGCACACGTACACCTCGCTGCCGGGCGCGTTGAACTTGTAGCAGTTGTCCACGATCAGCTCCAGGTCGTCGTTGAAATCGCTCACGCCCACATACGCACGGGCATCGAGCTTCTTCCGCATCGTCCCGAGGTCCATCGGGCGGGTGATCGCCTCGGAGTAGCCGGGCGCGTCCGCATCGGTCACGGGCTGCAGGAACGGCCACGTGCACTTGCGGTGCTTCGCCTTCTCCAGCTCGCCGAGCACATCCGCGCAGTACGCCGCATCGCCCGCGGCAATCCCGTCCCGCGCTGCGGCCCGCGGCTTCTCCACCGCGCGCGGCGACGGCGCAGGCTTCGCCTTCTTGACCGCCTCGGCAGGCAGCTCCCGGTAGAGCGCCTCGAAGGCCTTCTGCAGGTCCTTCCCCATCTCGTGCACGACGCTCCCGGGCGCGTTGTAGAGGTAGCAGTTGTCGAACATCAACGTCATGTCCCCGTGGAACTCCTCCGGGGCCTTGTATGCGCCGCTCTCGAGGTTCTTCTTCACGGTCGAGATGTCCATCGGATGCTTGATCTTCTCGGGGTAGTCGGGGATCCCGAGGGCCTCCGCATCCACGGGCTTCAGGAAGGGCCCGGCATTCTGGTTGCGCTTCAGCTTCGTAAGAAGGCCCGCGCAGAACTTCAGCTGCTGCTCGGCCAGCTGATCCTCTCCGGTCCTAAGCTCGCTCATGGGAGGCTGCAAAATTTTTGTATTTTGAAGCGCTGCGTTCCATAGACGGGGAGTGCAGGCAAGGAGCGCAACGCTGTATGAGTGAAATCGGCGTGGTGGCCTGCGTTGTGATGGATAATAACGCCAAGGCTGATAGGCAATGCCAGAGTTAATAGGCAATCCAGGTAAAATGCTCTACTCATCCATCTCCAAACACTACACACTGTGAGACCGCTGTTGGCTGGAGCCTTTGCCGTTCGGATGGTGTGTGGCAGCCATGGCCCGTAGCATGTGAGTCTGTGCGCGGGATGAATTTGAGGGATGTGTTGTGTACGAAAAATAAAGCAATATCCCATCCTCGCAGACACCGTATCTGTGCACCTCAGTGTGGACAAGGGCATGCAGTTTTAAAGTAGAGGGCTGCTGCGAATGGCATTGTACTACCAATCGTTAGATGGTGGTGCAGCCTGTATTGATAAGCAGTTGTAGTTGAGCCCTGGGGCTGATGCAAATAAATTTATTTAGGGAGTAACTTTTAAGTTTTTTTCGCCCATCACACACGCACCAGCTCCTCAGCTGCCCCCTCCGGCCGCCTGCCGTCGCCCTCCTCGAGGATCCCTCGACGGGGCTTGAGCGGCACAGACTCCAGAGTCCTTCTCAGCGCGCGGGATTGGATGTAAGCTTCCACATTGTCCGGGACGCCTAGTTCTCGCAAGTACTTCTCGTGGCACTTGGTCACAGCTCCATCCCAAGTCAGGACGTACGGTACAACCCTCATACTGCACTTGTACATCATTCCGAGCTCTCCCGCAAGCAAATCATACTTGTGCGCCTTCTCCATTTCGACGGTCTGCAGCTGATCTTGGCTGGTGATACCAACCTCGATCAGCAGCGCCTGGTTGCGCCGTTTGTCGAGCACGAAGATGTATGTCCGGGCGGTCATGGGCCGCCTTGACGTCGGTCTTCACGCGTGTGTCCACGCGGATCTCGATGTCGCGGCTGCTCAGCACCTCCTGCATAGAGTGCAGGCAGATCCGGCGCAGGCTCTTTAGGCCATAGCGATTGCAGAGTAAGAGATGGATACAGCGCACTACTTCGTCGTGCCGGCGCGTATAGTCATGCACCAACATGCGGTCACAGCATGTCGCAAGGTGGTCAACCGTTTTTGCGGTCTTGCCGCAGTGCGAACACGTCCCGCCCGCACCCATAAACAGGTTGCGGTCCTGGAGTGCACACAGGGGAGCTTCCTTGCGCGGCGCAATGTCTCCGCTGCGCAACCACACCGTCTATCCAGGCATACTCACGATCTCATTCCCAGTGGCTCTGTACAGCTTTTTGTGCTCGATTTTCTGGTTAATCTCGCCGTACAGAGCTCTCCACTGGGCCTCTCTGATCGTCTTCACGTCGTCGGTGGCTTCCATGCCATACTTATGCACTATGTACCCGCCAATTAGGGACAGATGGGTTTTGGCTTGCGCCTCGACCGTCCAGATGGCAGCGCGGCGGGTACTGGTTTCAAATGATGATTGTAGGGTAGAGGATAGCTGAGTGAGCATAAGCTCGCTCCTAAACGCCAAACAATGGAGCCCGCGACCTAGCTGGGCGCGTGGAAGGTACAGCCGTTCTTTGCATGCAGGCTGGGCATGCAAGCCGTGCCGCGATAGGCACTGGCGCACTGCGTGGTCCAGCTCCTCGAAGTCCTTCGGTTCAAGCCGGAGGACGCCCACGTAATGGTTGATCAACGACAGCGCATGTTCGTTGATCGCGTGGAAGAGGTGGCGCGCACTGAGTCGGGTCTTGCGCAACCGCTCCACCCGTGCTAGCAGCTCAGCTCGCACCTTCTCGAAGCACTCTCGCTTAGGCACGCCGGTCTTGTCGTCAATGTTGCCGGGGTACTTGTAGCCGGCAGCGCCCTCAATCAGCTCCGCAAAGTCTGCGCATACTGCAGAGTTCGTCGCAGACTTCCCGCGGTTCATCTAAAGGCCAACTGCTCGGAAGGATGCGCGCATCGTACCGGCCAGCTTAGCCAAGTTGTCCTCTGATGTCGCGAAGAGCTTCAGGTCGTCCATGAAAACAGGTAGTTTATGCTGTGGGTGCGGCCCTCGCCTGCATCGATCGCTATCATAGGGAAAGCCCCATTCAGCGACCTGCTAGGCGGGTCCATGCACAGTGCGAAAAGTAGCGGCGAGAGCGTATCACCCTGCAGAATACCGCGCTCCACTCGCTTCTCCAAGATTATCTCGAAGTTCGAGCGGACCTGCAGTGTCCAGCTTGCGATAGTCGTCTCGAAATGCTTGTACCCATTCAGGCAGGGAGAGGCGTTTGATGCAAGCTAAGAGATAGCTGTGGTTTACAGAGTCGAAGGCTTTCTTGACATCGACCCACAGCTCCAGCAGCTTGTTGCCGTGCGCTTTGTTAGCCGCGATGTTCAATAATGCCTGTTCCTTGGATCCTTGGACGCCTCGTACTGTGCCCAGCTGGTTCTTTGCGATAGACCCCCTTCGCTCGACCTCGATGCGTACTACCTTGGTGACACACTACGTGGTCAGCTTGTATAGACACGACATGCAGGTTATGGGCCGGAAGTCGCTACCGCGCTTGGCCTCGCCCTTTGGCATCAGGTACGTCAGTCCCTTATAGAACCACTCCTGCGGCTTCGTGCCCTCAAGGCAGACTCCACGGATGACTTCATAGAGGCTGTCGTGGAGGGAGCTGATACGTTAAATAAAGTAGTTGAATACCCCATCCACTCCAGCTCCAACCCATGGCTCGAGCCACGCCACTAGCTCGCCAAGCTCAGCCCGCGTTGGGAATACTGCGGGGGCGTCGGGGCCAGCGCCATAACTCAGCAGCCATCTGTTCAGCCCAGTGCTCTCCGTTTCAGTCTCCGGCTTGTTCCACATCGTGGACCGGGTTGCCTTGACCTATTCGGCAGGGGCAGTGTGCGTCATGCTCTGGTCCCCAGAGAGACCTCTGTAGAAGCGCTTGCGGTCGAGTTCTAACTGCATGTTTTGCTTGTGGAATTCCTTCCGCTTGACATTCATTTCGAGCCATTTTTCGTGCGCGCGGATCAGATTATCCAGCGTCGCAACAGCCTCTCCGACGTCGTGCGGCTTGCTCAGTGCTAGGCCCTGCCCGCGCATTGCCTTGCGCGCTGTTCGCCGTTCACCGTCTTCGAGTTCTTCACCGCGTTGCGCCTTCATCAGCACGTCGCGGGCTTCCTTTTGCCGCGTGATCTTCGTGGTAATATTGGCTGCCCACGGCGCGCCCTCGGTGCCCACTCCGTCTTCGCCTGGTAGACAGCCTGGACAGCCTGTAGGATGCGAGCGATATGCTCCATTGTACTTGGGGGTATTCTCCTTCACGTGCTGGCCGACAGCTCGATTCAACGCTATCAGGACATTGGCGTCTACCCTCGACGAAAGTACTTTCCTTGTCCTTTCTGCCGCTTCCACGCTAGTTTTGCTCACCGTCCGAATGTGAGTCTGGATTTTCTCAAGCATCTTAGCGTGGAGACGCGCGTCAGCGAGCGAGCTCTCTTCGAGTAGCTCAGTGACGTTCTTCACTCGCTTGGTGGTCCTGTCTTGGAAGTACCTGACCGTGCAAGGCCGCCCCGTATCCGAGACGACTGTCTTCTTCGCACGTCTGGCAAATTCTTCAACAGACACATTTACGGAAAACCGAAAGCAGAAATACGCATGCGCCTTGGGCCCCCTCTTTCCGCGGCATCCTATCGAGCCCTCCCAGAAGTGCCATGTAGGCTTTCTGGGGCCAGTTGTCGACGCCAGCGCTGACACTCTCAAGTACAGAGATCGGTCGGACGTCATGTCCAGCATCACTAGGAATCGGAGATGCAGATATCGCATCGGGGGCCGAGGGGCAGAGCATTTTGCGTTGCCAATGCGGGCTGCTTCTTGTGCATCGTCTTTCGAGTTCGCAGCTCGCTTTGCAAACTTTTCCGGATCAAGTGTCATACACGCCTTATAAGGCGTGTATGACACTTGATGCACCTATCAGGCATGTATGACACTTGATACCCCCTTATCAGGTGTGTATGACACTTGATACCATATTATATAAAATTAAGTTAAAGATGAATAAATGACTCTTATTACAGTGCGCCACAAAAGTGATTCATTTTTAAAAATTTTTCAAAATGAATTCTTGTGCATTATAAGAGGTTGGGACTTTTACATTCTTATCAGAATTACTGAATAAATTCTATTGCTGCTAGTATCTCATTTCGAATCGCATTAATTGGCCTTTTTAAAATAAAATAATTTTACCTGAAAATTTAATGATCTGTTGTCTTCCCTCCACGCGCGATAACAGCTTCCATCCGACCAGGCATACCATCATATAGATGCTGTATGATATCATCAGGAATGCTGTGCCATTCATGCAGGATGACAGCCTTCAATTCTTCGATATCTCGGGGCTTTTGGTCAGTTTCTTAATTCGATCTTTAATGTATGCCCAGACATTCTCGATTGGATTCAGGTCGGGGGAGTAGCTTGGCCATTGGAGAACTCTCATACCTGCCTTCTCCATGTACTTCCGGGCTGACGCTGACTTGTGCTTAGGATCATTATCCTGTTGCAATATGACATCTTCAACTTTCAAATGCTTTTTTTTGAGCGTCTTATTGATCCCGGACTCGAGGACTTCCACAAACACCTTCGCGTTACTTGTTGTCTTTATAAAGCCAAGTGCTCCGATGCCGCGCGACGTGATGGCGCCCAAAGCCATCACTGATCCGCCACCATACTTTACCGTTTCGATGATATGGTAGTCTTGCGTAGGCAGACCAAGCTCACGCTATACAGTCTTAGGACCGTCGCTGCCGATGAGGTTGAACTTGCACTCGCCGGTGAACACGACGCCCTGCCAAGTATGCTCGGGTATTGGCAATGAATTGCGTGCAAAACTAAGCCGGTCTAGCCGGTGATGTAGCAAGAGGCGCGGCTTGCGGGGCCGCCCATGACTTTCCAGACCTCCAGTGCGTAGCACCCGTCGTACTGTCTCGCAGCACAACGCGACGCCAGGCTTTTCTGGGCCTAAGAAACCAGATCACTCGTCAAGGGCACACGAGGTGTCTCAGCAGCTCGGACAGTAGACCTGGCTATCCTAGGTGTAACCTTAGGAGACCGACCCTGTAGCGGGCTACCGCCCTCTCGCGCTGTGCCAGCCGTTATACGCTGAACTGTAGACTTGCAAACACCCATCTCTTGTGCGATTTTACGCTGCGACATCCCGGAAGAGTATAACCGTTTG
>JALRLY010000266.1:0-76843 GCA_023647555.1 Pancytospora philotis
CACCGCTACTTGCCAAGCAGTAGTCTCGCAAAAACTCGACACCCTCAGTGTGCCTGTTCGTCATAAACATATCAACCATCCTGTACGCGTCTGTACGCTCATCGTCAAAATGTCCGACAAGGGCAACAACGGATGCTTTACCGCCACCCGCTCCACCGCTCTTAGGAACGAACGCCGCAATCTGTCTGAGATATTCCAGCGCAAGGTTAGGGACACGGAAGCCGGACCACTTCCAAAGAAACTCCTCACCACGATACCTTGCCCATACGTCTAGCTCTGGGTGATACAATGACGCGTTAATGCAAATGCTGGGGAAGAGCTCCGCACAATCACACACACAATTGGTGAGCGCTGCTCGAAGGAAACAATCTCTTGTTCCGGCATCGTTGAGCGGCACGCTGCCCAGGATGTTTGCTATGAGGAGCACAAGCGGGTTCCTGAGACTGAGGACCGGGTCCGCGGCGCTGGCAAGCATGTCCTTCGAATCAATGGAAGAACCTTCTGCACGGTTTTGAATGGCCGAGCCGCCGGACTGCTCACTCACTGCCCCACTGGCCGCTTTCCATTGCTTCAGCCGCTGTATAAATGTAGGAAGCAACTGGTCAATTGCTGCCAGCCGATCTTCGTACGAGCGCATCGGTGCGCAACGGAGCCAGCGGGTGAGCGCGATGTAAAGCGTCTTCGGGTCGTGCGCGCTCTCCACATCGGCAACATGGCCATTGTGCGGCAAAGTTCCTTCGATCCTGCTCAGGAACCGCTTCACACTATCACGCATTAGCCCAAAAACAGGGCGAACCCTGCCATCTTCTGCCTCTTTGCCGTAGGGTGCAAAAAACTTACGATCGTCTTCGTCGAGCCTGACATCCTGAGGCACGTAAGTGGCCTCAACGTGTTTAAGCGAAGAGTCAAACTCGAAAAAAATTTCATAGCAAGACTGATCGTCTTTCTGCGGTGGGAATGACATTAGCAAGAATCCACTAAGAACCTTCTCTCGCTCTTCACTCACTATAAACCGTACCCGTAGAAACTCGAGATTCATTGATCTGATTGAGAGTACGGTGTTAGCCACATCATTGAATGACTGAGACAGCTTTACGCGATCTATGTCGCTAGATGTGCGACCCTGTAGACTCACCACCATATCTTCCAGATTATCCTTCTTTGCCGCAGGCAGCCCCACGATCTCGGCCAGTGCCATCAAGAAGGTCCCAATGTCCGCTTTGAGCGCTATGGGCACTGTTTTCTTGGCCATTTTGGTATAAATGATCAGACTGCGCTTCCCCGCACCGGCAGCACCGCTGCTGCGATTTGCAGCCTGGGGTTGCGTGATGCCCTGGACAACGCGCGCCCACTCCTGGTGTACGCACGCCTTGCTATTGTCCTCGGGCCTGGTGCAGACTCTCGTGAAGAAATGCTTGAACTGCTCCGTCGGGCTGCATTCGTTGGCCTCCAGATGCCCTATGCTGTACTTGCGTGTCTTCGGATCATACAGCATACAGCAGAGAAAGTTGAACAGCGCGATCTCCGTGCAGTCGCTATAGCTATCAGGGACGCTTATTTTACCGGTAACCTTGTCGCAGTAGTGCACAGTTTGGGTGTCGAGCGGCATGTTCGAGCTCGTGAACGGAAACAGGCAGCGGCTGTTGATTTTGTCGATCTGCCTAAACGCATCGTACTGCTCGGAGTACTCTTTGACCAGCTTGTCGTCAGTCGTGAAGTACCGGTCTCGCGCGGCGTCTAGCTCGGCACCAGAGTAGATCTCCTTGAGAAATGCGTCCACGCATCCGAATACCTCGCCGATAAGCACGCTATCATTCGCATACTCACAGAGATACGCCTGTATAAGGAAGCTCGGGCTGTCAGTGTAGTCCAGCCCGTATTCCCCCACATTGCTAGCGCCGTGCTCGACAAAGAAATTGACGACCTCCTGCACCTCTTCGATGTACAGCATCTTCCTACCGCTCAACGTATCCAGTATTTCAAACTTCAGATTCACTAGTGGGCCTTCGCCGCCTGTCAGCGCGACTCCGAAGACTTTCTCGTGCCGGTGCGCCTTCCGACCCACCATCTCCTTCCTGTACTCGGCCTTGATCGTCTTCTCACCGTTGGCGAGCAGCAGCAGCGCCGCGAAAAAACGGGCACGCTCGTTGTCAGAGGCAAACTGGTCGCGAGTGTACTTGTAGAAGGATTTGTGGTGGTTGGTGCTCACAACTACTTTACCATTTGTAACTCTGAACAAGACCTTGAGCGCGCTATAGTAAGCATGCAAATAATGATCCAGCCTTCTAGAGCGGGTGCAGTCCCAGATATCGTCCGCCTTCGGATCTCTCTTGTACTTGAAACCATCGCACGCCTCGAAGCTAGACAGGGGCTCATTCGGTGAATTCGAAACACCGCTTTTCATCTCTTCTAGCGAGTAGTTGGTGTGTATCGGCGGCGAAAACATTCGCTTCTTCGCAATCGCATTGTTGTTGACCTCCGCGTGCCCACGCAGGATGTTGAGCGGGCCTTCGGGGCTGACAAACAATTTATCGTCACCGGTGGTCGCGCGCTCGCTCTCAACTATGTTGATGGCATCCCGCAGGCTGATTCTGGCACATACGAACGACCCAGCACGCAGCAAAGCCGCTACCGAAAACCGCATAGGGCCTGTAAAAATTTGTTCTATAATTTTCAAAGGGGCGTCCAGCGGAGGATATCTATTGGGTGTTCAAAATGGGGTACGCCTTCTCATTGGGTGGGTTCTAAGGAATCGCTGGACCACGAAGATCGTCCGCCAGGAATGGGCAAATGGTTGATTCCATGCCAACCGCCCTAGGTAATAATAAATTTAATGGAGGTTACACGTTATTATAGTGCTGTTATTGAGTCGCCGCTGCTAGGCAGCCTGCGCCCTTCGAGTCCGTTCCGTTCAGCGCCCCCGCTCGCTCCTCCGATGCGTCCTCGGGCTCAAGCCCGCGGCGGTAGTCGAAGGAGATGCTCTCCAGCGTTTTTTTGAGCACGATCGTCTGGATGTAGGCCTCGATGGAGTCGGTAAGACCGATCTCCTTCGAGTATTTTCGGTGGTACTTCGTAACCACTCCGTCCCATGTCATCACGTAAGATATTGTCTTGGGCTTGCACTGCATCTCTTGCCCCAGCTTGTTCGCCAACATGTCGTATTTCCGGGCCTTCTCAGTCTCCACAGTGTGGAGCCTGTCTTGGCCAGTGATACCCACCTCGCTCAGGATAATCTCCTTGTGCTTCTTGTCGTGCGACTTATGAAAACGCAACAACTGACTAAATTATCTTAACGCAAAAACCTAGCCTGCCCATGCCAAACTAAAATGGCCGGACACACGCGCAAAATATGCCCCACGTAGAATAAACATGCTTGTTGTGATAAAATTTATCTCAAACCATATCTGGGATAGTGCTTCTACGGCTTTGGTTCTACGTTGAGGCGCTGCTTCAAATATTCGGCCTCCTCGGGGTGATCTGCCGCTAGCTTGGTGCTGTCTTCAAGCAGGCGAGAAAGGACCTTTTCCGGCAGCCCCTTTATCAAATCAGCATTGTCGATGACCTTTTTCAAACGGGTCTGCCCGTCGGCGTCCAGGACATCCAGATAGTAGGCGCTGAGCACACCGAGCGGATCCTCGGAGGACCTGTCGCTATATACGTGATAGACTGCGTTGAGGTACGCGGTCACATCACACGGGTCGATGTCCATCGCAACTGCCAACTTGAAGTAGTTTGCCCCATCATCTCGCAAGAGATGCAGCGATAACGTCCGTGAATCAAACATCTTCGCCTCCAGCTTCTTCGCCTCAGCCTCACCGATGTCTTTCGAGCCGTCACGCAGGGCCTGCAAACAGCCCAATACGTGCTCTGTTTTGGTCTTTTGCTTAAGCCCCAATGCGTAACCCATTAAAGGCTCGATGAACTGTTTGGTTGTCTCCTCACGATCCCCGCTCTTCAGCGCGGCGGCCACAACGTCAGACAGGTCATCGTAGGAGAAGTCGCGATTTGAACGCTTGCCCCTGCGCAGCATCTGCAAAAACGCCTTGAATGCAGTATCTGCGGTGAACACACCCTTGATATACTCTACGGTACGCATGGACGCAACCTCCTCAATTTTGCCGAGTAGAAATTCAACTATCCTTGACTTATACTCCATCCAGTTCTCTCTGCTCTTTTCAACATCAGCTGCTGAAACATTTAGCGAATTCTCGTAGAACTTGTCCTCCCACTCCATTCCACAATCCGCCCTGCTGAGAAGACCATAAAGCATCTCGTATCTCTCGTGCGTCGGGTCTGCTGCCGCTAGCCTTCTGATTTCCTCCAGAGGGTTTGTACGGGACAGTATATAAAATGTGATGAACCTCCGTTTCATATATAAGTCCGTGTTGGCATAATTTTTGAGATCAAATTTGATACCAGACTGAAGTTTTTCGTCATTATGCGCATCGTCGTCTACACAATCGTCAAACAGCTCTCCATATAGGGGATCGATGACATCAGAGAAGTGGCTGACCTCGTATAAAAGATTGCCTTCGAGGCCTTCCGTACGGATGGACGGACCATGACGAAGACCACGGCGAAATCTTCCTGCGCTGACCTGTGTGATGGCGCATGTGTTGAGGTATAGCGACAAAGCCGCTGCAGCTTTCGGTACGAGAGAAGTGAGCAACATTTGAGGGGTGCAGATTTGTGAAATTATATATAGGCGTGGATATTTCACTGACCAATTAAAGTTTCCGGCCACCAATAGAAATTGTTAGTCGATAAAAATAAGCAGCCCCTTTATTACCCGCTACCCCTATTTGATTTCGTCTTAAACTAATTGGCTCCCTGTGTTGCGCTTGGTGAGAAGCCATCTATCAGCCGCTACGCATACTAGCTGATTCATCAGCTTAATCGACCTTTGCAGAAGTCCGCGCATTATCCCATCACCCTCGCTGCGTCTTCTGCACCAAACTGTCTGCGTGCCGGGCAAAGAGCCCCGCTGTGCCCCCAAGTTCTAGAACATCAAAATTTTGTGTTTGCTAAAATACTGTGATGAACATGGTCGTTGTTCACTTTAACCTCTCCGAGTTAGCGGTAGCAGTGTTCTCAATACCACTCTTTTCTCGTTTGCTGTAAACGGCAAAAATAAGTGTTCTGAATAGCTAGTGATGTTATAAACACCTCACGTGGCATTCCTCAGCAGCTGACGGTAGCGGACGGCGGTGTTGCTCAATCTTGGCCGTTCCTTGCAGAATTCTTTGTCAAGTACCGCATTGTAGCCAATGCGATTAAAAGCAACCCCTGTTTACAAATATCTTTTCATTGGGCCCCTGTCTTAGATTCCAGGGCCGGGCTGAGGCGCTTCTTCAAATATCTGCGTGCCCAGACTTGGCAGGATCGTGTACGTGCATGAAGAGCAATGCTAGGTTTAAAATGTGATTATTATATGATTCTATGCACGTATAAATAGTAAAAACACCCTTATATATCATCTAAGACTAGATACACCTATTTTATTGATAACTGTTGAACGTTCAGCCATGCTACATGCCTATTACATGCATTCCAGCACGTACTACACAAAACTGAAATTTCGGTCTAGCCCGTGAACACCCAATTCTTCAAACTGGGATTCGTCTTCGGCCAGAGAAAATAATGACCCCTTGTACCACTGCCGAAAGCGGCCAAACAGCCAATGTTGAATCTCTTAAGCAGCCTGAACACCACAGCGGAAGGCGCCCGTGCGCACAAGTCCACGGCCACAAACATTAGTCCGAACAAGATGTAGTTAACGCAGCCAGATTTATTCCTTCTTAGTGGAGCCTCTCTCCAGCGGCAAATAGCGCAGCTATCACTCGAACAAGCGCTTAACAGCTGCGCAGACAGTGCTACCACAAAAAATAGACAGTGCTACCACGAAAAATAGATGCAGGGATCTGGCGCGCTGCTCCCAGGGAGGGACTATTGCTCCATTTCGAAGCTGGCGCGGACGCCCTGTTCCGTCTGGCGCGGCACCGAGTCCGTGCTCAGAGCCTCGCACTCCGCAAAGTAGGCGCGACAGTGCCCGCACGCTGACCCGCCCCGTCCTTGCAAAGCGCATGGAGAAACCCCCGCAACCAGGAACACGCCGGGAAATAGGTCAGCACGCTCACCGACACAGTGGCACAGGCTTCTGACGATGTAGGGGCGCAGCGCGTCGTTGAAAACCGCAACGCTGCCCAGGATGTTGTCAAGCACGGCCACGATCGGACTATCATGAGTGAGCCACCGCGCAGGATCACTGTTGCGGGAGCCCTGCGTCCGAAGCCCCTCGAGCACTAGAAGCAGCTGGTCCCCGGCCTTTCCCATTTCACCCAGCGACTGCATCGGCCGGCGCGCCATCCAGCGGCTGAGTGCGGCGTGGCACGCCAACGGACTGCCGGCTGCAGATACTTCTGCGATGTCTGCTTCGGAAGCGGCTTTCCACGCAGCATGATCAAGGCAGCGCGCAATGCTGTCTCGAATCAGCGCGCAAAGGGAGGGATTGTTACGCCTGTACGCCTCATCATGCGCAGATGCAGACAACACGGAGCTGCGGGGTATTTCTAGTTCCTTGAGCGCGTGATCCAGTTTCTTCACGGCATAACCAAATCTATCGCGCCATTCGCTCTTCAGCGCAGCCTGCTGGCCTATGTACATGATTTCGACTTTTGCAGGCTTGAAAACCAGCTCCAGACCATAATCACACACTATACCAGCATGCACTGATTGTACGAAAAGTTTGAGCGCTCCGTGTCGTGCTCCGTCTGCCGCCGTGCAAATGTCGAAATGAGCCTCGACATGATTAGCAGAGCGCCGCTCGAACATCTCGGCTACGCGTTCGCTAATGCGCTGGCAATGAGAAGCGCTGCCGGCATCGCCCACAGCATCGTCCAAAAGCTGCCGCAAAGACCGGAGCTCCTCCTCGCGCTCGCCAAGAGCCCACGCGAGCACCACCAAGAAATTTTTGGGATCCGTCACTAATCCAGCGGAGATGCCCTCGCCGCAGCAGTTCATAATGGTCTCGCTCGCGGTTGCCTCGGCCGCGGCCACCCTCAGAAACTTTTTGTAGTGCTTCCCAACCGATTCCCGGACTATCTTTGGGCACGCGCCCTGGTAATTGATGTCGTTCGATGCAAATAAAGCTACATGTGCGAAATTACTCAATGCACAACGCAGCTTATTTTTTGAGTCGCACCGGAGGGACATGTTATGATAACCGCCAACCGGATTCGCACACAGGCAATAATATAGTTTGAGCAGTACCGAGACGATGTTCCTGGAATCACCCCCATCGCTATATCTATCAGGACTGAGATCCTGCCAGTTCATAAGCAGCACACGCCGCGCTCCGTAGAAAAATAGACTGGCATTCACAAGCTCATAATATCTTGCTATGTATGCGCACGCATAGTCCTGGTCCTTCGTGAAGAAGCGCAGCCCCTGCTGTGCACTGGAATCGCCCGGAGAAAGCTTTGCGACAATCCTTTTAGCAGCCGCGAACATGTCCACGGCCTCCTCCTCGTTCCTAAGGAATTCACAGATGTACGCCTGGATCAGGAAACTCGGTCTGTCGGTGTAGTGGAGACCGTAGCCAGCCACCTGGCTTGCTCGGCTGCCTCCGTACTTGGCAAAAAACTCCACGACCTCCAAGGTGGCAATATCTGCAGGGTCCAGGTCCAGCACATGCGAGGACCCAGCAGCATCATAAGCAACGAGAGACGCCGTTCGCTTACTCTCGGCTGTGGTGCCGCCGCTACCAAGGATCAGTCGAATATCTCCTCCGCCGGCAAGTATCAGCAGCGCCGCAAACAACTTCGTGCACCTCTCGCGCCCGCTCTTGAACAGTCCACAGAAAGGCGCCTGGGATCCCCTATTGGCGACCACCACATCATTTTCAACCGTGAACATAGATTTCAGAGCTGCGTAGTACTCAGACAGATACACCACCGCCTCACCATCGGCAGGGAGCTCCCGAACAACATCTTCGCACGCATTCCTCGTGTACAAGCAGCGCCCCTCACTCGCATCATCCGTGCAGCTGTATCCGAGACGCATCGGCGCTCCAAACTTCCGCAGCTTTGCAATCATGTCATTGTTGACGCAGGGCTGGCCCCTCATGATGTTGAGCGGGCCCTCGGGATCCACGTACTCGCAATCTCCATACCATGTCGTCAGGGCATCCATAATGGTAAAGGTGCTAAGGCGCGCGCTCACAAAAACCTCCGTGAAAATGAGAATCTTCGAGGCTTGTCGCACCAGCATGCGGGCTCGTGCGGCCAAATTTTTTAAATTATGGATGACATCATTTTATCAGAAAAACTGATGGGCTATCTTACTGGAATTCCAGCCCTTTAGGTACAGTTGTGTGGCCATGGTAGCCTTTTACGTACTAATCTGTCATGCTGGCATCATATTAGCGGCATGCTGGGTGATGCGGGCGCTGTACACTCGGAAGTTCTCGGAACCTGCTGTGCATTGAGTAAGCATCCCAACACTTATACATGGCCCGATGCGCCTCGCATCTACAGAATGGCATTGCGCTCACGCTGCTATGCCTTACCTCGCGGCTCTGCCACGGTCGAGTGTGCTCTGCGACTAGATAAGCCTACAAGGTCCTGAAATACGCGCAGATAAGAAATCACCTCGCAAACACCAAATAGTGCCCAGCTGATTAACAACAACTATGAACACCCATGCCTCGCAGGGCCACAGCAATACTCTCACAGCACACCATACTTCAAATACTTTACATAATGCTCATCGCGGAGCGTGAAACGAACCAGCTCGCCCGCTTACCGCATAAACCTCAAGCTGTTTGTGAGCCGCCTGTCGCAGTCTTCCAACTGCCGCTCGCAGTGTTCAAAGATGTCCTCGCTGATTGATACCTTGCCGTTGCGTCGGAGCCATTTCATTGTGTCTACAAACGCCTTTAGAATGCCATGCACGCCTCTGTGCTCATACGCTTGCAACGGATTCCGAGCGCAGTACTGATGGTACCGGTCGACGACAGTCCCACAGAACGCCGCCACAAATGCGGCATCGAGCACGCCCAGGCTGCTCTCGAAGACCCCGAGCACGCCGGCATAGTCGGCCGCGGAGGAGACGAACAGCGTGTACAGACCCAGGAGCGTGCCGAGCTGGGCCGGCGCGGGCCCCTCGGGATACACCTCGGCAGCGACCCAGCGGCTCAGCGGCGCGGGCGGTTGCGAGGGGGAGTCGCAGTAATACGATGCCAGTTCGCCAAGCGAGAAAGTCAGCGGTGCGCCATCCCAGCTGTCGCAGATCGCGCGGACATCGCCGTACCGCCGATTCTGCGCAGCCGCGTAGAGCCACTGGACTCTTCTTAGGCGGCCGCCTTCCGACGCGTCGCTGCTGTCTGGCATGCAGCGCGCCCGCAGCAGCTCGACGCCCTCGGTGACCCCGTGCGCCATGAACTGCGGTAGCACCCGCCAAGTGTGTCTGTATGGTGCGAGGAAGCGCTTGAACAGGTCGTCAGCCTCTGCGGAGTGCGCCGGCGCAAGCTTCCTGAGATAGTACAGCGCAATATTGAAGAGCCGGTTGTCGGACAGATGTCTGAAGTGGATCCTCGATACAAATCCCGCCAGCTGGTCTGCCTCCAGGCTGTACACCGACGGCGGGATGGCGATGGCGGGGAAGAGCCGCGGCCGCTCGGCGACGCAGCAGCGCAGAGCGGTGTTGAAGAAGAGCGCCCGCGTGGCGTAGTCGCAGAGCGGCATGCTGCCCAGGATGTTCGCTATGAGAAGCACAAGCGGGCTACTTGCGGCAAGAGATGATCCGCTCTGTTCATCGAATGGCTGCACCGGCGCAGAGCTAGATCCTGACGACTGCCCGAGCAGCCCCGTGAATGTGGGAAAGAGCTGGTCGATCGCCGCCAGCAGATCGTCCTGCGTGCGCATCGCCGCGTGGGCCATCCAGCGCGTGAGTGCTGCGTAGAGCGCCATCGGGCTGTCCGCGGCCGCCACCTCGGCAATGTGTGCGCTCGGCGGGGCTGCACTAGCCGCTACGCCCAGGAACCTCCTGGCGCTTTCGCAAATCAAGCCGCGCAGACGGCTTTCGCCAGCAGCATTGGCATCGGCGCCCTCGTGAGCCGCAAAGAACGCGCGCTCCGCCGCGCCGAGCTTGATAGCGTGGGGTGTGTGGAAAAACTTAACGTGCCCGGTGGTAGATTCGACCACGACGACATGGTGAAGCTCGCCAGCGTCAGCACCATCATCCGGCTGCGGCTGGAACGACAGCTTCAGCGCTCCGTAGAGCTTTTCCGCCGTGCTACTGCGCACCTCTAGCTCTACCTTCACTGGCATGACAGACACGCTGCCGAGCGCCTCGGCGATCGCGTTGCTCAGCTCTGCGGCGACCCTGCCGTCGTTCGGGCCTGCGATGCAGCCTGCCACAAGCCTTTGCAGCTCCTCCGTCGTCTCGGTCGGTAGCCCTGCTATCGTGGCCAGCGCCATCAGGAGATTGCCCAGATCCGTCTCCAGCTCGACGGCTGCTCTCCTCTTGCTATTTCTGACATACGTTACCAGGCTCCGCCTTGCCCCAGCTGGACTGGCATCGCCCCCGGGGGCCTGCACTAGGCCCTGGGCCACGCGCGCCCACTCCTGGTGAATGCCTGCGCGGCCCGTGCTGTCATTGGGCGCGGTGCAGACATCCGCGAAGAAGTGCTCAAGCCGCGCTGTCGGCGCGCAGCCTCTCTCGCGCAGATGCCCGGTGCTGTACGCGCGCGTCTTCGGATCAAACAGCAGGCAGCAGAAAGTGTTGTACAGCGCGATCTCGGCACAGTCGCTGTAGCTGACGGCGGTGCACGCCCTGCCCGCCGCTTCGTCGTAGCGGTACACGACCTGGTGCTCGAGCGGCGTGTTCGACCGGCTGAAGGGGAACCTCGTGTGCAGGCTGATGGCCTCGATCTTCGTGAGCACCTCGTACTCTCTGCTGTAGTCCCCGACCAGCTGCTCGTCGGCCGTGAAGAAGCGGGCGCGCGCGGCGGCCAGCTCGTCGCCGGGGTAGACCGCGGGGAGAAGCGCATCGACGCATCCGAACACCCTGTCGACGAACGCACGGCTGTCCGCGAACTCGTAGATGTACGACTGTATGAGGAAGGCCGGGCTGTCGGAGTAGTGCACCCCGTACGCCCTCTCCACGTCGGCGGCGCCGTGCTTGGCGAAGAACTCCGCGACCGCCAGCACCTCGTCGGCGTACAGCGGCTTCCCGCCGCCGCTCTTGCGGAACTTCAGGTCCAGCTCCAGCAGGGTGCTATTCGCGCAGCTGAACACAATCCCCGTGGTGGTCGGCGTTTCGCGGCCATCCGCATCGACGGGCACGCGCTCGGCCGTGATGGCGCCGCCCCCGGCCAGCACGAACAGCACTGCGAAGAACTGCGCGCGCTCGCCCTCCGACAGCTGCTCGCAGACGTACTTGTAGAAGGACGTGTGGTGGTTAGTGCTCACGAGCACCGTCTCGCCGATGACTCGGAAGAGCACCTTCATCGCCGTGTAGTACGCGCGCAGGTAATCCATCGCGTCGGAGCGCGTGAAGTCGCAGACGCTGTCGTTTGTAGGATCCCTGCTGTAGGTGTACGTGCCGTCAGGATCGCTCCTAAGCGCAGAAGTCGACTCGCCCATTTCCTTGAGCTCGTAGCTGATTCGCAGCGGCGCGGAGAACCGCCGTTTCTTCGCGATCATGTCGTTGTTAACCAGCGCGTGTGCGTTAACAATGTTCAGCGGACCCTCAGGATGCACGCACGCCCTGCGGCCGCCAGCCATCTCGCGCGGGCATCGGACCGTGTCCAGGGTGTCCTTTAGACTAAGCCTGGCGCAGATAAAGCATCCGCCCAACGAAAGAGCCACTGATAGATACCGCATCTAAGGCTACTCGTTTGTTTCACTTTAATATTAAATTAATTGGGATGACGTAAGAAGGCAGGCGGCTGGGATCGCGTTGGATGTCTGCTTATCAACCAAAAAATGGATGCGCAGTGGCTATTGGCGGTCCATGCTGCATATTCAATGCATCTGCCTGCATTTAGTCAACAGCTTGCCAGGAAATGATGCGATCTGGCGAATGCTATGCCACCCATCCTTAGCAGACTGCCCATTCACATTCGATTCTCACTCACGCCGCGGGCCCGTGCAGCTTCCTTGATACTTTACACACGAAGGCGGGCCCGCACTTTCTTCCTGATTTCGCCGATAACATCTCCCCATTGATAACCTCTGCAGCATGGTAAATGCAGTTGAAACCAAGAACGCCGCTGAAATAGATGGTGCTGTTTTGGATGGTCTGTCGGGGAGACGGAGCCTCAGAACAGCCGCGATACGGAAACTCAATCCGGTCTTCATTTCGCTTAGTGCTGACCGCCACGGTACTGAGAACCCGCCCCTTCCATAATAAACTTACTTATCTTGGTGTTCGGACTGGTTTAGCCGCGCGGTTTTACTATGGCTCGCACCATCGGCAACGATCAGTGCCTGGCGCCCATGGCTTCTCCGCTTACGCAACCCTCAATGAGTATACTTACTGAGCAGGAGAGCATATCTTATACCAAACGACAGAAGAATATATAGCATTGCGAATAGATTGCTGAGCAGTACACACAAATAAAGGCAAAACTGTTTTAATAATCCGAATCCGATTTCTCGTCCTCAGGATATATTCTCAGCTCACTGGCGAGTGCAGCTTCATTGATGGTTGTCCTTTCGTGGGCTTCTCCGTGGGTTTTACTGAGCATTCTATCAGCAATGGCATTAATTTCCCTGTCGATTGTTGATCTGATCGATTCAGGGGTTTGCCCAGACGCGCAGCTACTGATATTTCTGTTATGCTTCTCAAAAATAGCATCGACATCTTCAATTAGCATCGGCACAAGCTTAGCGCAGTTCGACAAGCAACTGCGCATTTCACTGGCATACTTTTTCAACGCCTTCACTTCATTATAAAGCTGATTCAGAGCCGCGCGCCAGAATGATCCCCATGCTTCATACCGCAACTCTGGATACACGAAACGCGCAAACATGTATGGGGCCGACTGATCTATGGGCCTCGCACAAACCAAGTCCTTGGATATCTTCTTGGGGGCTCTATAAATATACTTAAGCACAAAATTGCAATATTCTTCAAGTTTATCAATGAGATATTTATCAGCTACCTCGGGCGCTTCATCTACGATGCGGTTTATTTCCGTCCTCGGAAATCTCTGTGAATTTGTAAGCACTCTAAAATGATTTTCCATGTTTACCCTAGCTAAGTTCAGCCTCTTAATCACATCTTCACTCAGATCCTCAAGGCCTTTATCCTGTGAGCATGCTACGTATTCTGCAATATTCCTTGAATAATAACTAATTGCTTTCAGCATACGGACAAAAATTTCGTATTTACTAATATACGCACGGCCCAACAATCTGATAGACTTGCAGCTCTCCAGCAGCAGCTCTGTGGATGAAAATAAGCGCTTCAGCTCTTCAGTACGCGCTTTTACGAAGGACGCACGGGCTAGCGCGTTTCCTTCGCGGCGCTTTTCAAAACTGTTTTCTTTGTAGGCGTGCTCCACATAGGCCCTAATTTTATCCTGGTAATCTTCATGGGACTGCTTTCTCCATTTGTTATAGAGACTGAACACAGTGACATAGCTTACGCCTTCCTCTATCTCCAGCGGCTCGTCGCCGCTGACCGGCTCTGGAAACACCGTTATGCTATGGGCGAAGCGTGAACAGGGGCCAGGGTTGCTTCCGCTGTCGTTTGCAGGAATATAAGTGTCCGCGCTGAGAAGTCGCGCAGCATCCTTATCGGTCAGTAATCCGGCCTTGCGCCACATGTACGCTGCAAAGCACGTCGAAATCCATGAAACCTTGGCTGTACAACGCATGGGGTAAAAATTTCCCTATCTTTTGTGGATGACGTCGATCAGATGCTACACTACAGCCGCGAGCGGCGCAGCAACAACAGTGTTCAAGCCGGCGCCTTGCGGTATTCACTGAGCAGTTGATACGGCTGCCCTGCACAGCGTCTGCTATTACCATAGTTTTACGCGAGCCTGAAGAGGGTGCATCGGTGCGGTGAGCTACTAATTTCACCGCTACTAAGCAGGGGTACCCGGTCTGCTATAAAAATCGGGCAGCATCGTATGGCCGGTCAGCACGCTAGCCCATATTAATAGATATTTACTCAAGAAATGTGCGTTCGGCTGGTATCTAAATATTGCACCCATAGTATCTGTGCACATATGCGGCTTGTAAGCGTACGTGGGGCCTTCCGACGCCAGCACTACTGCTGCTGATCAGCATCGTGCGGTCTTTGACTCTCCTTACCAAGGACTGGTCTTTCCGCTGCTGTGCGCTTCAGTATTCCGCCAACCGCGCTCAACACTCCTTTGCGTGGATTATTCAGACGTGTACGCTGGCGATCCCGATCTAGACGCTGCCGGTAGTCCTCTGCCGCCTCCGCGTTCTGGTGTTCAAGCATGAAGTCCGCAAGTCTCTTGCACTCGTCCCAAGTAAACGAAAGCAGAATGCAGATGAATGCCTCATAGCACAGCGCCCCCATGTAACCGCGCATCAGCTCGGCCACATCACAGCCCTCGGGAGGACTGTCGCGCAGGCCTTTGAACATGTCCCGCAGCCACCGCGGCGATATCAAGTTGAACCGCTCCGGGTCTTTTTTCCACGGGATGTCCGCGGCGTGAAATTTGGCCACCGACGGCAAGAAGCCCCGGAAGAAGTTTTTAGCCCCTTGCTTGAAGTTTGTGGAGCACTCACGCATGTGAGCCAGGTATTTGCGCACGAAGCTCGGGCTGGGGTTTCTGTTCAGCTCTTCGTTCACGTACCGCTGAACAGCTGAGGAGAGGGATCGCTGCGATGGGAACCCGCGAAGGAGCCCAAAGCACTCGCGCTCGGTATCGCAGGTCGTATACACGTGCCTGATGACCGAGTCCTGCAACTTTTCTTGCCCGTCAACGCACCGCAGATTCAGCCTCAGCGCAATCTGTAGGAACTCAATGACGACGGGCAGCAGCCTGTCACGCCTTTCGGCATCACCGGCCCACGAGTCCACTAGCTCTGTGAACGCAGAGCTCAGAGTCGCCTTTTCCGAGCCATCCATCGCCTCAACTGTATAGATCGCCAGGTCTTGTCCGCTGCCATGCTCTGCAAGCTGCAGCAGGCTGTCCCTGCCCTCGTCCGCCACCCTTTTCGCCAAGGACCGATTATTTTCCTCGAATCCATCGGAGCGATACTCTGCTACGCGGCGGAACTCCTGGCGTAGCTCGGTATCATCAACCGCTTCCGGCCTCTTGACGAGCCTCCTGATGGATGGGCCGCTGAAGAGTTTATGCAGCACGAGACGGCCCGCATAGCCGAATTTCGCAAGCAGGCGCTCAAAAACCCCGGGCTGATCGTCTTTGCATCGCACTGTGAATGCCACGTAGCGCGCTTTTTCTTTAGCACCCGTGTTCTGCAGCCTCTTATCGAGCATAGCACGCTTAATCTCCGGGCAGTCGTACGCCGAGCAGCATTTGTAGAGCGAGTCGAGCACCTGACCCTCGAGGGCACTGTACCCAATTATTCTCGATTCTGCGAATTTGGCATAATCGCCGCCTGTGGGTTCGGATGCACTGGCGGTAGCTGCCCTGCACGTGCGCCCGTAATACACCGATATCAGCAGCCGAAAAACATTGGCGAGCATCAGGGCATTCATTAAACTTAGCTTCGTGAAAATTACAGGTCGAGCGCCCAATGTTTGAAATAAACATCCACGAGTGGCCGTCCTGCCAGAAGTGGCCAGCCACGTAGAGGTCGAGAACACGCACAAGCCCGTGGCTGCATCGTCGAGCACAGTTCGGACTGCGCTGGGTGCTCATGCCTGCTATTGCTTAAAGCCGAGAGTGGCTCAACAAACGGCTGCGACCACAAAACATGCTGTCCCATGCAACTCGGTGATTTATTTAAAGATGGTGCGCTCTGTCAACCTGCGCAGTGCCAAATAAGTGATATCTTCGCGAGCAAGCGGCTGATTAATTTTCGCGAGCGAGCGGCTGACTAATCTCCGCTCATTACATAAAGCGCGAGCAGATCCCTCTCTAGCGCTTGAATATGCTATCAAGCACGTCCAATACTTTCTTGTGGCGCCGGTCTGTTCCTGTGTCGCGGTAATAACACTGACTGTATTCCTCCCTTCCTTTAGTGCTCAGATGCGCCAGCATAAAAACTGACATTTTCTTGCATTCTTTCTTATCGTAGCACCTTAACATGCAGACAAACACGTCGTAACGAAGCTGGCGCATGTATTTGCGCATAAACTCGGCTCGCCTGGGCTCGTGGGCGGGGCCGTCGCGCAGATCCTCGAACATCTCACGCAGCCATCTCGTCGATATCAGGTTGAACCGCACCGGATCGCTGTTCCAAACGGTCGCTGGGGCGTGAAAATCAGCCGGCGCCGGCAGCAAGTCACAAAAGAAGTTGTACGCCACCCTGTCCGGCCTGTTTTCATCGTGCGCTGCTATATAATCCAGGTAGCTGTGTACAAACTCTAGGCTGGCGTCTTTCTTCGGCTCGGGGCCAATGTACTCCTGAATTATCATAGAGAGCGCTTGCCTGTTGGTGAACGCCCGGAAAAGCTCGAAGCACTCGCGCTCGCTGTTAAGAATCACATACTTGACAACCGACCGTCGCAGCTTTGCTTGTTGGGTATTGCGGAATACCTCTGGGAGCAGCACAATCCGTATAAAATCAATTACACCTGGCAGAAGCCTGCCCCGCTTGACGGGGTCGCCGGACCACACGTTCGCCAGCTGTGAAAAGGCATCGCTCAAAATCTCTACTTCCGGGCCATTCTGTGCCCTGATTGCATGCATTGCCAGATCCAGTCCGCTGCCATTCTCTGCTACTTCCGGCAGGCTCTTCTCGCCCTCTGTTATCACTACTTTCTCGAGATATTGGTTTATTTCCCTCAAACCATCAGGGCATTCCTCCGCTGCACTGCAAAACGTTTGGTGTGGCGATTCAATGCAGATTGGGACTTTCGGCTTCCAGGTGAGAGTCTTAATGGAGGGGCTGCTACAAAGCTTGTACAGCAACAAGCGGCCCGCATAGCCAACATTGACAACCAGCCGCTCAAAAAGCTCAGACCTGCCGCCCCACTTGAGCATCGCAAACACCAAGTAGCGCGCCTTGTCGTTAGGGAAAACTCCCCGCAGCTGCTTATCGAGCAGCACACGCTTAATCTCCGGGGAATCGCACTCCGAGCAGCATCTGTAAAGCGAGTCTGCCACGTGGGCCTCGAGACTGCTGAGCCTCGCCGTATCTAAATTTGCAAAGTCGGCATAATCGTAACATGTGAAGTCTAGCGCGCCGGGAGCAGCTTTGCCGCGCTTACAATGAACCGGTACCAGCAACGGAACTACTCCGGCCCACATGGGTTGATCAAAATAAAACTTCAATCAGGAAATTTTTACCTGTTAGGTTCTGCACGCGCGCCATATTATAAGAGGGTGCTGCAGGATACTCTATCTATATGCACTAAAGCAGTTGCTCGCAGCTCCGTATTTAACTTTTGATATGCGCACGGCCTGCGTCGCTGACAGCCATTAACACTAGGGCGCACAGCTGGCAAATCCCACCCAAGTCTGTAGAGCTAACCGAACACGCCAGTGCCCTAGTATTTTCATCGCTAATAGAATACCGCAGAGGACTCGCTTCAAATTGACTAGCCGTGCGCCTTTCGCTCTGTTCAAATTTGCGATTGCTGACCGAGCAGATTTTCTAAGTCAATGCTGCCTCCCGAAGGCTAACCTACGTGGAAAATTACCATACACGTATAATTACATCATCGACAAGCTCCGATAATTACAAATGCGAGGTGCGGTCATCGCCCTATGCGTGTGCTATCAACGGCGCTTTTGCTCGCCGGATCTTTCAGCGCCGCCAGGCTCAGCCTGACAGACACCATGAAAGCCGTAAGGAAGAGCGTTGGTGCAGCGAGCGGCGGAAAGGAAGTGCACATCAACCCCGAAGGCTCGCTGAACATTCTGCGCGCACACTCGCTGGTCGGTAATGACATCCTCGCGAAGAAGCGGCACTACTCAGCGCCTGGGACCATCGCCTACAGGCTAGTGCATGACGCGGCCAACGATACGTACGTATACGAAGAATCCCCGGATGACGGGCCAATTCGTGACTTAACAGGCGCCGATCCCAAGGCAATGGCATACCTGCGCGCGTACCATGAGACGCTCGGAATCATGTTCAGAGCCGTAGACAGGACAGTGTATGTAAGCAACGGCCACCACAAGTCCTTCTACAAGTACCTCTCCGTCCTCGCCGATGATGACAAGCGCGCGCACTTCCTCGCGATGCTGCTGGTGCTCGCCGAAGTGGGTTCCGGCGTAATCAAGGTCGCCGTTCATAAGGAAAAGGCCGCGCCTAAGGCCAAAAGGCTTAGCAAGAGGCCCGCCAGCATCGAATTCACCTGCCCGAGAAGCGGCTGCGTCCTGCTGAGCTCACCGCTGGAAGCCGCCGGGAAGAACTGGAAGCCGAGCTATGCTGAAAACGCGCTGGCAGGCGTAGATTTCTTCGCCACGCACGGCGGCGTCGACGTGAGGAGAGAATACGGGCTGGAGCACTACTCAGACAGCCCAGGCTCCCTCATCCTGACGTACATCTATGAGTTCGCGGGCGACCACGAGTTCATCGGCAAGGTCTTTGGGCACGTCGATGCAACTCTCAGGAAGATCTGCGCTGACGATGAGCTGGCTGCAGTGCACGCCCGCTTCTTCGCAAGCAGCAGCGATATTTGCCCTGAGTACGCCAAGGCGTACGGCGTGCTCGAAAAGATCGGCGAAATTGACGGCCGTTCCGTGTTCCCGTTCAGCCGCACAAACCCACCCCGAAAGAATAGGCTCGTGTACCTGTACGATGAAGCCTCCCAAAGCGTGTGCAGCGAGACCAGCTACAGCGACTGCGTCGAGATAGCACTCTACAACCTCTTCTGCTGCATGCTGTTCGACCCAGAAACGCGCAAGTACAGCACAGCGCATCTGAAAGCCAAGGGATGCAACTCGACGGAGAGGCTGGTGGATTTCTTCACAAAAGAAAGCTCGGTGTCCGACAGCACCTCCCTGCTCGGGATACACCAGGAGTGGGCACGGGTTGCCCAAGACCTCACACTGTCCCTAGGCGCGAGTAGCGGTACGGAAGTCGGTGCAGAAGATAGCATTCCGATCACCTATAAGAGAAGCGGGACGAAGGGGATCCGTGTAGAGCTGCACGCAAATCTGGGAAACTACTTAGTGGCGCTGGTAAAGATTGCCGGGCTTCCTGACGAGATTACTAGGGAGCTGCAGGGGCTTTTGTGGAGCAGCGTTGCCAGGAATTTGGACGACGAGGTAGATTGCGGCAAAATCAGCGACTCGATTGCCGAGGCACTGAACTGCATCTCTCTGATGCGCGTCGATGTCAGGCTCTTTGGACTCTACTTAAAGGACGCAATGCTCTATGGGACGCTGAATCTGTCGTTCCAGCCGCAGCAGAGCAGCACCGGGGCACAGCCGCAGACAGTCGAACTCAGGTTCGCGCCCAGCCATGCGTCGTTCGTCCACAAGCTCAACGACATCGTGCTGAGCAAGGAGGAGCGCAAGTTTTTTGAGGCATACGATGGAGCAGGCGCAGATAGCGGCAGCAGGCTTCTTCTTGGCCTAGTCGACGAAAGTGTCGCACGGTTTCTCAGCACCGCCGATGGCACGTTCCTACCAAATGCGCACATCGGCAAGGTAGAAACGGCCGATGGCTCCATAGCATGCCATAACGCACTCAACGACTGGATGGCACGCGCCGAACTCCTGTCGCCCGAAGATCTCCTGATCGCGTTCGACCAGCTTAGCCCGGCGGTTGCGGCGTTCGTACAGCGCAACAAGGCACTGTTCGGTCAAATGCGCAAGCTCAAGAGCGAGCTCGATGGCCCCGCTGTTGGCTCCGATAGCAAAGCTCGGATCGCAAAGCAGCTCAAAGACAGCCAGGATCGAATCGCCGGCAGCCCCTTGATTATTCTTGCAGCCAACATCCTCGGCAGGGTGCCCCTCACTGACGAGTACACGAGAAAATTGTTCTTTGAAGTGCTGATGCGCCAGCATGCCGATGAGCGCGACTTCCTCTTCCCCCAGCTACGAATCCCCAGGAACGCATACCTGCCAATGGGCAAAGAGAAAAGCTTGGATTCGCCGTCGCATATTTTTAGTTTTGTGAGCCAGCACGAGCTGCCGAATACGCTGGCCGGGTACCTGAACCTCAAAGCGGCGGCTGGATGCGCGCCAATCGATCCAGAGCGATGCTACCCCAAAACCGTCGAGTACTTTAAAAAGTACACAATACTCCCCTCTCCGCATCATCAAGAGCTCAAAACACTCGTCAAGCACTGCGATAGGAACACCTTGCAGATCATGAAGGAGAACTACATCTTCAAGACTTGTGAGGTGGGCAGCGATCAATACTGCGCAATGGCAGCCTGCTTAGTTTACGTCGCTGCATCCGTGGGGCGCTACGAAGAGATCTGCGGCATGTGTGACAAATGGAACGACACGGAGTGCTCGCCTTTTAAGGTTAGCGTAGCGAGATTCTTGCGTGAATACGCTGAACGCAGACCGCTTTCTGCGCTTATTGTGGAGAGAGCCTTTCCCAACGGGCCAGAGGCCAGGCAGCTCAGAGCGCTGCTGAGGATCTTTGCGTTCTTCGCATACACCGATGCTACGTACGACGGAATCTACGAAGTGTTCGTTGTCTATCGAGACATACTTGACGCATCATTCGCAGCAGGATACTGTGCGACACTAATCGGCTCATACAGGGAGATCTGCTCAGACATAGAGTCAGACAACCATCCTCTTTGGCACTGCGGTGGCTTGCCGATCGACCCGCTCCGCGTTTTCGTAGCCAAGCTCAGGGCCCTCTATTTCCGAGCTGCTGATTCTGGGCCTGAGCCTGAGAATGCCTTCATCGGTGTCGATGAACGGCTCAGAGATCTTGGCACGTATGCACAGGAAGTACTGGACGGTCTGCCAGAGTGGTGATAACTTGGATGCCTGCTGGTCGATGTCTACTGCAATGCGCGTCTCAGCCCAAACAGGTTGATTAGCGATACTCATTAAATTTTCCACTGCTTACTCATTCTCCCGTTTTTAAGCCTGCAGCCGCGCTTGTAGGTGATTGGTCAGTCGGCCCAGAATCCGCCTATAAAAAGCGCGTCAGTTATAAGCTCCTTTGAAATAATCTCGAGCCAGCAGGGGCCATGAAAGAAGGACTGGGAAGGAAGCTCGCGAAGCTTGCGATCTGCTTTCTGTTCGGATACATAGTTTTGAGCATATCGTAGTACAGTAAATGCATTGCAGAACTTCTCTTTAAAGCTGTGCGCATACCGGCACTGTGCTCATTTTGCGCTCACAACCGGCTATTTTCTACAACCAACAGTGCATTGGCTCGTGCTGAGTCAGTGTTTGCACCGCACAGATGCGCGGCCGCCGAGCCCACCCATGGAGGCGGAGATAGATGAGATCTTCATGGACACGGCCGAGGCACCCACGGACATGCACAAGATAGCCAAGCTGCAGCAGTGCGGCGACGCCTTCCCGGCGATGTACCCCTGCCTCGAGCTGCTGCTCGACGACGTGCGGGAGCTCAGCGCCCACTTCTCGCTCTACAGCATCCGCCTGCGCTGCCTGGCGCACGAGCTCGACGCGATCCAGAAGAAGAACAACGAGCTGGAGGCGCACGGCACGCGCGAGCGCGCGGTGTACGACGCGCTGCGGGGCCTGTGCATCGCGCTCTCCGTCGACGAGCGCCACTTCGGCGCGCTCGAGAACGGCTCGTTCGACGAGCCGGGCGACCTGGCGCGCATGGAGCAGAGCCTGGACGTGCTCGGCGCGGTGGATCTGGACCGCTACACGCTGCGCGTCGTGCAGGAGCGGCGCGACGAGATCATGGATGCGCAGCGCAACTTCCTGCGGCGCTTCAACGCGCACCTCGAGCAGCTGCGCATCCCGTCCGAGAGCCGCGGCGAGCTGCGCGTGCACCGCGCGCTCTACAAGACGTTCGAGCGCTACCGCTTCATCTTCAGCTTCGCGCGGCGCCACGCCGAGTACTACTCGCGGATCTGCGGCGCCTACGAGATGCACTCCAAGCAGATGTACGACCACGAGTTCGGGAGCTACCTGGAGAACGTGTGCGAGCTGGCGGACAGCCCGCCGAAGCTGAGCTGCGCGATCGACATGCTCGTGCGCAGCTACGAGTCGCTGATGGCCTGCGAGCTCGGCTGCCGGCGCAAGATGGACGCGGACTTCTCGCTGGACAGGATCTTCAAGGACACGAGCGCCGCGATCGTCGAGTTCGTCGGCGATGTGTTCAAGCAGACGCCGCTGGTCACGCTCACGGCGGTCGGCATGGCCCTGAACGCCGAGCGCTCGCCGGTCGAGGAGTACGAGCGCTTCCGCAAGGAGCTCCGGAAGAAGTACGCGGTGCTCGAGGACCTGTTTGTGCGCGCGGAGGCGGAGCGCATGCCCACCAAGGACACGGTCGGCTGGCTGAACCGCGTGCGCGCGACCGAGTGCCAGGACACGCTCAAGTCGCGGCTGACCGTGCTGTACGTCAGGAAGCTCGTCACGCTCGAGGACGAGACCCCGGCCGAGCAGTACCTCGGGCAGCTGCAGCTGCTCTACGCCGTCGAGGGCGAGGACGAGCTCGTGCCCAGGGCGATCAAGAAGATGGAGAGCCAGCTGCAGCAGCGCGTGATCAAGTACGTGTTTGCGCACGGCAGCGAGCGCGTGAATGTGGAGCGGCTGCTGCGGATGCTCGACGAGACCAGCCCCGGCTACGCCGAGCTCGCGGGCCGCATCCGCTCGGTGGTGCTCGGCAACGCGGACCACGCGATGCTGCCGCAGCTGCAGCAGATCTTCGAGGCCGGCGTGCAGGGCTGATGCCAAAGACTGCATCCCAAAAACTGCGTGCCAAAGCTGTGCGCCCAAAGCTGTAAGCCCAAAGCCATGTATCAAATACAGTTGCAGGAGAATTTAATTAAAAGTTTCTGTGATTTTGCTGTCCATGTTCATAGTCTCGACACGGAACGCAACCACCCGGTCGTCGGTCCTGTCCGCCACCGCGTGCTTCGCGCTCGGCTTGCTCTCGTCGACCACGACGCGCCCGTGGCACTCCACCCGCGGGATCGCGAGCTCGTTGACGGTCGCGATGCGCGCCTGCTCCCACTGGTCGGCCACGTTCTTCAGGTTGAGCAGCAGGTCAGCAGGGTCGAGCTGCGACGGGTACTGCACCATCTGCTTCGCGACCACCTGGCGCGCCGCGCGGTCCACGTACTCCGCGTTGATCACCATCCGCTGCTTGCTCTCGATGCAGTCGATCGTGTTGTTCAGGTTGTTGTACTCCTCGCGCAGCCGCCCGCGGATCTCGGCGATGTTGCTCCGGAACGCGTTCGCGGCCTCCTTGAACCGCGCCATCTCCGCGCCCGCGCCGCTGGTGATCTCGCCGAGCATCGCGGCGCTGTCGTGCAGCATGTCGCGCGACGAGCGGCACGCCTCCAGGAACGGCCGCACGGTGTGCTGCGCACACGCGGCGTCGGCATGCGAGCCGGAGAGCCGGCAGTCCGCGCACATCGGCTCGCGGCACTCGTCGCAGAAGTACTCGACGGCCTTCAGCGGATGCGCGCAGCAGCTCATGAACTTCTTCTGCCCCGCGTTGGTGAAGCACACGCGCACGTGGCGCGAGAGCAGCGCCTTGCTGTGCAGCTGGCGGTCGCACTCCTCGCACAGGCTCGCGACCTCCGCCGGGCAGTACATGACCGCGTCCTTCGCGTTGCAGCCCTCGCAGATCACGCGCCCGCGCAGCAGCCGCTCCGTCTCCGCGTCGTACTCGAAGACCACCTCGTAGAGCGGCAGGATCAGCGCCGAGTCCTTGACCACGTACTCGCACTCGCGTATGTCCACGTTCCGGTCGTACAGGAAGTCCACGGCCTCCTGGTCGTTGGTGAGCAGCGAGTCGAAGCCGGCGGGCGGCGTGAGCGTCTTCGCGTACTGGCTGTTCACGAACGCAGAGCGGCCCACGGCCGCCTCGCAGAATATGACAGTGTGCGTCCGCCCGCCCTTGGCCAGCGGCACGTTGAACACAGGGATCCGCGTGCTCTCGGACACGCCCGCGCAGAAGCCCTGCACCTTCTTGATGCTGTAGAACGAGCTGTTGAAGTCCGCGACGTCCTTCGGGTTGGCCAGGTTTTTGATGCTCAGCACCTTCAGAGTCAGGCTGTCCAGAATCAGTCTGAGCTTATACTCCACGATATGCATGGGCTTTAATCGCAGGTTTTTTTTCACGGCCCGCCGCAGCAAAACAGACGGAGCAGAGCAGTAAACAAAGCAGGAGTAGGCTGGAGTGGCGACAAATAGGCTTTAAGTCGTACGGACTGTGATTGCTCACGCGCGGAAGCGCTCAGATGCAGAAGAGCGGGAGGGAAGCCTGCACCCTGTGCATACGTACTGCACAGCGCCAGATCAGCAGAAAATGCGCACCGATTATCTTGAGAATTTCCCGCCAAATTCAGTTTACTTTTATTTGGCTGATCGATCAGCATCACCCGAGGCTGCCTATCGCCGAAAACTCCAGAGACTGGCCGCAATCCCCGCTCAGCGGCGGCTTTCTGAGCCCAAACACTCCATATCATATCCGCGTCCCGTGCGCGCTTCTGGCATTGACAAACAGACACCGCCCGTTTCACGTTGAAACCGGAATTGAAATCCCGGCCAGCCACGGCAGACAGCGATGATCAAGAAGATATACGGCTTCAACGGGGACGGCGAGACCCTGTTCAAGCGCACGTACGAGCCGGGCATTACGGACTCTGAGATCCAGAAGGCGGTGCGCGCGTCGCCCGACTGCAGCTTTGTGCACGCGGTCGACACGGTCGTCTACAGGCGGCTCGGGCCCGTGTTCATATGCTTCGTGGTCGCCGAGGAGAACGAGATGTACGTGCTCGCGCTGATCGCACACTTCATCAGCGCGGCGGAGCGGCTGCTCGGCGAGATCAACGAGGCCACGCTCATCTACAACTTCAAGGGCGTGCACACGCTGCTGGACGGCTTCGTCCTCGACGGCAAGGTCGCCGAGATGGACAGCGCGGAGCTACTCAGGGGAGTGCAGCCAGAGCACACGCAGTAGCAGATGCCGCCATGCATGCTGAATACCCGACGTAAACACAGGATCCGCGCAGCCGCTCAAATAACCATTGATGAATTGAATACTGTTGATGAATTGAATAAACCGGTAGCCGTTAAAAACTAGTTTACTTGTTCTTCTTAGCACCAGTCCGTCTACCAGTGCTCCTGGCAGCAATAAGACCGACCTGCTGGGCATACGGGGCCGAGCGCGCAACAGTGCTCGGGAAACCGATGTGCTGCTTGTTACCACCACCGTGGTGATGGTCGACCGGGTTCATGGCCACACCGCGGACGCGCGGGAACAGCTGGCCGCGCGACTTCTTGAGGAAGTGCGTCGTGCCGGCCTTGAGCAGCGGCTTCTCGGTGATACCCGCGGAGGCGCACATGCCGATCATCGCGCGCACGGAGGAGTTCACGACGATCTTGGTGCCCGACGGCATCTTGAGCACGGTCTGCCCGAGCTCCTTGCGGTGGTTCACGATCGTGCAGTACGTGCCGGCAGTCAGCGCGTAGAAGCCGCCGTCGTTCGCCTCGCGCTCGACAGAGTTCACGGGGAGACCCTCGGAGATGTTCTTGAGGCTCGTGATGTTGCCGGGCCTGATCTCGACGTTGTCGCCGATCTGGTGGACAGCACCAACGGCCATGCCCTCGGTCGCCATGATGTGGCGGCACTCGTCGCCAATCCGCACAACGGCGTGCGGCGCGCCGCGGCCGCGCTCGTGCACGATATCCTCTACAATATACTCAGTGACGTTGTCGACAGCCGGATACGCCGGCTTGATGTACTCCTTGGCCGCGCGGTTCTTCTTCTTCTCCTGTCTGAATTTCCTAAGCACCTTCGACATACGAGGGTAAATTTTTCGTACAGAAAAAGAGAAAATTTTGTGCACAAAATTTATTTCCGTTCGGCAATAGACTTTTCCAGTATGGGCCGCCGCGCGCGTCGGCACGCATCCGGCTGCTTGCACTGGTCCGTGTATGCGCACGGCCACACCGGCTATTTTTGCGCGGCTCAATTTTCAAAATACGCCCTGTACGCGAGCGTCGCCGGTGCGTGCGACGCCCGCCGCTGAAAATCCATTCAGTGCTCGTAAATGTATTTACGGCGCGATCCGCTACAAGAACAGCGCCTACTTTTAAGGTACTTAGAGAAAGGTGTAGTTCGGCGAGTCGAACGGGCAGGAAAAGTCCTCGACGGTGCGGTATGCATTTGCGGACGCACCAGACTCGAGCGGCGCGATGGATATGCCCGCAGAGTCCTGCAGAAAAATGCCGGTCGCGGTGTGCGCCCTCAGCACGAGGCCGCGGCAGCCGATCAGGCGGATCTGCTGCGCCGACACGGCAACCTCCGAGTCGGTGACGCCGATGAGCACCGCCGAGCCGCTGCAGCTTAGTAGGCCGGTGCGGATATCCCGGCAGCGCTCGAATCTGACCTCGGCAAGAGTCGCCGGAGCAATCTCAGCTGACGCGAGGTCCGCGTAGTGGGCCTTCATGCAGTTACCGGCGAACCGCGGGCCGGCAGCTTCGACCTCCGCGTCGTCCTTGGCGCTGGGCGCGGAGAGCACAGGCTTCGTCTCCTCGTAGAACTGCGCCTTGAGGGCCTGGATCTGGCTCTGCAGCAGCGCCCGCGCGTGCGGCGCCTTTTCCTCCGCAAGCCTGCCCTCCAGGGCCGCAATGCCCGCCCGCGCCTGCGCGAACTCCCGCTGCTCGATCAGTCCGCGGATGCGCTCCATGCTGGGCCTCACGCTGCAGATTTTGTGCGGCAAGGCGAAAGCTCTGCTGGGAGGAGGTGTTCGGTAACAACAGCACACCATGGCGGCGAATAAAAGCAAAACGGCCGAATTTGATAAACTATTGTTTATTAATGGGTGAGGCTGTTCGCACCAGTAAAGAGGCCATCCTCGTGCACGGACTGCAGGGGGTTGTTGTCCATGAGCGCAGACAGGCTCAGGCCGGACATCGCGTCCGCGCTCTTGTCGGCGCTTGTGGAGAAGAGCTTGGAGCTGCTGGACAGCTTCGCGCTCTTCGCGGCGGCATCTTTCGTAGCCGTGGCGGACTTTTTGCCGGTCTTGGTGTCATCCGCCTCGCTGGACTCAGAGTTCTTGTTCTTCTTGCTGCTGCTCGGCTTGGAGGCGGTGGGCTTGTCTGCTTCAGCCACGAAGGAGCCCTTGGAGAACTCGAAGAGGCTGGACGCCCCGCCCTTCTTCTTGCTGTCGCTGCTGGCGCTCTTGGTGCCAGCCTTCTTGCCCGCGTCGGCATCGTTGGTGTCGGCGCTGTCGTCCTGCTTAGCCTTGGACCTGCTCTTGCTGCTGCTCTCCATGGCCTTAGACTTGGACGAGGAGCTCTTCTTCAGGCCGGAGCTCGAGCTGGACCTGCCGGAGCTGCTCAGGCTCGAGCTGGATTTTCCAGAGCTGTTCAGACTCGAGCTGGATTTGCCGAAGCTGCTACCGCTGGAAGACGAGGAGCTCTTCAGTCCGCTTTTATCCTTTTTCGCGCTGGCTGGCTTGGAATCCGCCGCGTCCTTGTCGCTACTCTTTGGGGCCGCCGCGTCCTTGTTCTTCGCATCCGCGCCGTCGGCCTTTTTGGCGGACTTGGCGGGGCTTACCTCAGAATCAGCGTCGGTTTGCGCCAGCGCGGAGCGCTTCCTGAGCGACGCCTTGGTGCTCTTGGTGCTTGCGTTCGTGTCGTCGCTGTCCGCAGCCGCGTCCTTGGGCTTGCCACCCTTCGAGCTGAGGAAGCTGGCCGCGCCCTCGTACATGTCGAACGCGTCCTCGGTGGGCTTCAGCGCCGAGCCGCTGCCGGACGCAAGCGCCGTCTTCGTGAAGGCCCTCTCAAAGAGCACAAAGGTGAGCAACAGCTTTCTGTTCCAACTCGCCATGTTTACCGGTTGCACCTGAAATTTATAACCCTTGTAAAACGTAGCGTTTCAGCCCACGCAATCCCGCTGGTTTCAGCGCATTTTACTGGCCGGTTTCACCGTGCCTCTGCCCAGGGGCGCGCGTTTCATCTGCTTGTTTCGGGCCGGCGCTGCCGCGGCATCGTCCGCGAATGATGTCAGTGGGGCTTACTCGGAAAGACACTGGAAACTCCAAAGGAACCCGGCTATCAATGATGTAGTAAATGAAGTTTAATACAGTAACTTTAGCCTAATCTTATTGCACACAGCTACTTGCGCGATGTCCATACCTTGCTTTGATAGGATTGCTAAAAATTTACCCCAATGCAGATTAAGCTCGCAAACCTTTTCGCTGCTGTGCTTGCTGTGCATGCCAGCCAGTCAGCGTTCGGTATTTTCAGTGGCGTTGCCCACTACCTGGGCCACCTGCAGACGGCCTACCTGAGGCCGTATTTCGACACGCTGTACAACCTCGGCCAGAACTGCCCGACCTACTTTCCGCAGCCGACCTTCAAAGACGTGTCGAAGCGGCCGTCGCCGAATGATCGGCAGGAGGAGGCGATGCGCGTCCGGCAGTATCTCATGCACCTCCAGGACTCCATCATCAACAACGGCCAGCTGGACTCGCTCAGGGACGGGGTCGAGTACCTCATGAACACCCGCGTAGCGGCAGATAGCGCGGACAGCGATAGCACCGGCAGCCAGCATACTGATAGCCAATCAGACAAAGAGCATGTATAAAGTTGTAAACAATGACGTTTTTGCTTTTTTATTGCGTGCTCGAAAGTGGCAAACGGCCTAGCACGGCCCATAAATCGGCGCTGTACGCGTTCGCATCACCGGACACCGCGCTGCTCCCCGAGTGCCGCAGCTTCTAGCTGGAACGCCAGCTCCTCGTAGATCCCCGCGCGCCTTACTTGGACGCAGTAGAGGGCTACCTCGTTGGCGCGCGCAAAGACACGCAGGACAGCGATGCACGGGCCATCCGGCAGCTCGAGCTGCTGCGGCTTGAAGCACAGCCGCTCGCCAAAGAAATCGCAGATGGTGAAGTGGCGCGGCGCCGCACGCAGGACCAGCCCGCACATTTCGATCTCTTTGACCGCGTCGCCGCCGTAGAAGAAGCCCGAACCTTTCTTGGCAACGCTGCTTAGCTGGTGCGAGGCCAGCTTCGGCCTGAATCCGATCAGTCCCATGGCCGCAGAGATTATGAAAATTATTGCCCGCGCTGCAACAATCAATAAATGGCCGATAGCAGAGTTAGTAAAAGAACACGCAGCTGGCCATTGCCAAGGTATTTACTAAGACAGAATGGCAGCCAGGGCCGGCCACGATGCCCCGCGGCTGTTCTAGCGCACACAAGAGCCGCCGACTCCGGAGTTGTCGACAGAGTAACGCGGCATTCTGCACCGGAACAAGGCTGGCACTACAAAAGCGCCGTGTCGACGCCCAGCTTGGACACAAGAAGAGCATGCTGCGCAGGCGACAGCTGCACGGCACTGTGCCCGACGTCCGCGTGCCCAGGAGCATACGGCGTGACGTAGACAGCCCCATCGATGAGGGCCAGCGAGACGAGCTTGGCGCGCAGCGCAAGCGCCAGACTGAACGAGTTGTAGACGGTCTTGGAGAAGGATTTGGGGTCCATGACGAGCCGGAAATACTCCACCATGCCGGCCTCCGCGACGGTCTTCCGGATCTTGTGCATCAGCCGCGTCTGCGCGTCCTCGGTCCGGCCCGCGTCGCGCTGCTCCGGCATGCTCGCGGGCCCGACGGCGGAGTCGTAGCGCGTGCGCTCCGCCGGCTCCCTGCGCTCGCGGTGGCGGTATTCGAACGACAGCCGGTCGAAGAAGCGCACCGCGAGCGACTTCGACTTCGCGAGCTCGAAGAACTCCGCAAGCGCGCCGTCGTTGCTGAGCTCGGCCAGCTTCTCGAGCGTCAGGTTGTTCTGGTACGCGCGCACCAGCGCCTCCTGCTGCAGCCGGATCGTGGAGAGCATGATGCTCGTGTCGCGGTGCAGATCGCTCATGCAGCGCGCCTCGTCCAGGAGATTGTCCAGCGCGTTCAGAATCTCGAGCACCAGCCCCCAGTCGGCGAGTATCAGCTTCTTGTTCTCGTTGATGAGCCTGCACAGGCTACCGTAGTCCCGCGGGATCTCCACCCGGGCGCTGCTCGGCACGCTCGCATCGGGCATTCGCGGCTGTAAAATTTTCGCGGATATGGGCGGCTCTCCTCCGCCGCGGCGTCCGCGCGGGTGGAGCCGCCGCCGTCTATCGTACCAAGCAAGCCTGCATCTAGGCAGCTTTTTCACGTACCGCAAGCAGCAGTGTACTTTTTACAGATTGTTGTGCACGGTCCCGCGCCCGCGCTCCCTTTAGGTTCAGGCGGCCCCCTTCGATTGGTCTGCCGCGAAAAGGGGCACGGCCTCTAAAGTGCCAGTGCGGCAGCGGGCATGGTCAGGAAGACGGGCAGTGCCGCTGAGCCCGACAAAGACGAGAAGTCGAGCGACGAGCTGCTGGCGCTTATCAAGGAGTACGAAATGCAGTTCGGCACCGGCCGCGGGAAAAATGCCGCCGTCCGCAGGTCGTACAGCTCGGACGAGAACGACCCCGCGGCTTTCGAGCAGCAGGGCCGTGCATCAGACTACACATCGCTCGAATACGACGCGCAGGACGGCGACGCCGCACGCCCTGATGAAAAGCTCCCTGGCGAGCCATCTGGCGCTGCGCGCCCGGCGGACCAACAGGCGCCCGAGCGTGCATCCAATGAGGAGCCGGGGAGCCATACCGACAAAAATGCAGGCCATCGACAGGCTGCGGGCAGTCCAGATGATGCCAATATATCCGACAAAGATAATAGCACAGGGTTGGGCATAGATACGGCAGTGGAACCCGCCAGCAACCACACAGCTGCGCCCCCGGGCGCTGTCACAGAGGCAGAGGGCACCACTGGTGAAGCGGGAGCAGCGGAAAATGATGAGAGCGTAGACCCAGAGAACCGTGAGCTCTGTATGAGCATGATGGCGATTGCCACTCAAGGGGAGCAGCAGCCCGCAAAGCCCAGCTCGGGCGCTTCCGAAGGCGCCTCTGCGACGGCGAGTAGTTGCGCAAGAGAAGAGAATGCTGACGGCAAGCAACTGGAGACAAAGGCACACCGGAAAACACGCAGCTTCAGAGGCTCGATCTCAGATATCGAGGATGTCTCCACGGACCACGAGTTCATCAAAATCAACGTGTTCGACCGGCGCACCATCAACAAGGGATGCACGATCGACAACATCAACGTTAGGGAGATCAGGCAGCCGCCGAAAACGTCCAAATCGGGACTGAAGGTGAACAAGCACTACATCGGCCCGAGCGCAGGCTTGGACGGAGCCTTCGATGCAGATGACGCGCCCGCGGAGTCCGGCGAGTATTCGCCGGCGCCGAGCCCCGACGCACTGGCGGCTGTGATCATGGCCAAAGAAGGCGGAGACACGGTCGCGATGGAAAACGAGCCGGACGCGCAGCCCAGCGACTCGGCGGCCTGCAACGAGCTGCAGCGCGCCGACCTCATCCAGCTGATTGGGGAGCTCAACAACCACATAATGAGCGAGGGTGCGCAGGACAGGCAGATTCCGCAGAACCGCTACGTGATCACCCAGAGCCTGCCGCTGATCGCCATAGACGACGTAATCGACATCGGCGACTTCAGGGAGCGCGACCTCTACGACTACGTCCAGCGGCGCACGTCCGCCGGGAACTTCAAGCGGTGCTGGGTGCAGACCATCAACGGCCAGCTGATCTGCTACCGCAGCACTGCGCACCGCGGGCAGCTCGCGGTCGCGGATCGGCAGAAGGTGTTTGTGGATCCGAACGACGGCAGCCGCCTGCACGATGCGAAGATGAGCCTCGACCTTTCGGCTGCGAAGCTCTACCTCGGCAAGAAGAAGCGCTCGCTCTTCCACCGCTGCTTCTGCTGCTGCTCGTTCCCGCTGTCCGCCGCCGACCTGTTCGAGATCACGGGCGCCAAGATCCGCTGCGTCAGCCGCCACGACGGCGAGTACACCATCGACCTGCACCGCGACGGCAGCCTGATCACCCTGCATCTGGCAGACCTCGATCTGGCGTTCGAGCACGATAACAGATTCTACTACTTCAGGTTCCGCACCGTGGACTCGTTCCTCAAATGGGTGCTCGTGTACCACCTGCGCAGGGAGCGCAACATAGTGCGCCTGAGTTGAGCGCGGTGCTATGCCAGGCAGCGAGGCCCGGGCCATCGTCAAATAAATACACTTGCAGTATCTGCGCATGCTCTTCTTACATTATTACTGATTCTGTGCAATAATGTCTGGCCGGGTATCAATCAGCAACAAAAAGCGATGCAAACGAGCGAGTCTCTGGCACCAGCGCTGGACAAGTAAGCACGAAAGAAGACAAAAGCATTTATTTACACGTGTGCTCCAGAAGAAGACTTAGGGATGTCACGTAAGGGCGGAATCCACAAGCTCAATACGAAGCGTCAGAACTCTAGTCAGCAGAAGCACACTGGCTGAAAAACAGGCTGTAGGCACGAGCCGCGCGGTCGGGGCTGATAAAAGCCGCTTCATAGATGGCAAACGCGGGGAGGTAGATAAAGCGAACGACACAAGAACCGGGGACGTGCGCAGACACAATATCAGCAGGAATGAGCCGTTCGAAAAGGACCCCGCTGCCATTACGGACAGTGCATACCGTGACAGGCCAGTCCTTGAAGAGGACCAGGAAAAACTCGTCAAGTCCGAGCGCATATGCACAGCCGCTGCGGAAGTAGCTGATGTAGCACGCCTCTGTGGCCATGGCCTCGTGGCGCTGCGTAACCGCATCGAGCTCAGCGTAGAAATTGGGGTTCGGCGAGACCGAAACCGTCACCAGCTCGCGCTGCTCGGCCTCGCGCATGTCGAAGAGCTTGCGGTTGTAGTGCCCGACGTCCTCTCGCTTCGGCCCGTTGATCGAGTTGCCCTTCGACTTGATCACGTCCTTGAGCCGGATGTAGTTGAACTCGATGTTTGGCTGCTCGTCGGACTGCTCGATCGCGTCCAGCAGCTGTGCCAGGCTGTCGTCGGCGTTCGCAGCGGCCGCCGCGCGCAGAAAGAAGATGCGCAGCACGTCGCACAGATGAGTGCGCTCGGTAGGAAAGCACACTGGTCGGGCGTCGACGCGCCGGCTCCATCTGCAGGCCTCCGTGGCGCCGGAATCGCCAACGCCGGCAGCCCCATGCACAGAGCTGTGCGCTGCGCTCAGAAGCTGCTCGCCGGCCGCAGCAAATGCACTACCGGGCACAGCCGCGGGCAGGCTGCCGCCGAGCTCGTTGATCTCCGCAATGAAGCCCATGTACTGGGCCGCAATGCCGCTCAGATCCGCGGCGGCATCGCGTGCAAGCACCGCGCTGAGGTCCCGCAGCACCTGGCGGTTGAGATTCACAAACTCCTGTCCCGTTTCTCCTGCGCCCAGCGCAACGGCATCTCCGGCAAGCGGCCCTCCCGAGCACTGCTTCGTCCGGCCGCCCAACGGCTGCTTCCGTGCACTGCTTTCAGAGCCCCGGTGGCACTCGTCGCCATGCAGCCCAAGACGCAGCGCATCGGCGCGCGTTTCGTCCGATTTGACTTTATTAGTCGTCCGCCGCATCATGCTTGGCTGGGCACTCAGTAAATTTTTCTTGGCAGGTCTCCATATTGGCAACTGGTGCCCGTGCTACTGGCGCTGGTGTGTGCGAGCTTTCGCTATCAGTGTCTGAACTTTCATCAGTGGCCGTATCTGTTGCGTTTCATTGATAGACACACGAATAAACTGCGTTGTGATGATAGGCGCGGTACTATAACCGGTTTGACGAGTGCGCGGTTTATGTGCTGCCCAAAAACACACCGTATGCGGTACTAATCCGAGAAAGCTTGCATGTGCCGTATACGTTTTGTACGGCACCGGTCGCACGCTTCACATTTTGTAGATGAGCCACAAAATCACCTCATCCGCACGCTAGTGAGGTGTAAAAATTTGCATCATGTGAGCGCACGGACTCGCCCATACGTCCAGTGCCCGAGCCCACTTCACAGTGACGCACCAGCGGCTCCCGTTCTCCGCTGCTCGCGTTTTTTCCGATATTACAAAAATTGTAAAAAAATTTCATCCCTACGATGGCGAACTTAAAAGTTGACAATTTGCGTGCCAAGATCGCCGCGATCGACAACCCGGTCAGAGAGGGCAGATACAACACCGAGGACATCTCCCCCATGGAGCGCGCATACGTGCAGAAGCACTCCCCCAAGGTGCGCACGTCCAGGAAGGACCTCGCGAGCGGCAGCGTCGTCGTCGTCCTCGAGGGTGCCCAGATGGGCAGGCGCGCCGTGTTCCTGCAGCAGCTGCCCGAGCAGATGGCCGCCGTCTTCTGCATCTCCGCCTCTGGCGAGCCGATGCTCTTCAAGATCGACGAGAGGTACCTGTTCAAGCTCAGCGCCACCGTCAGCATCCCGTCCGTCACCCTCGACGCCGCCGCGCTTACCGAGTCTAAGCTCGGCGAGTCCGAGAAGATGGACGTCGAGGCCAGCGACGCCGAGAAGGCCGTCTCCAAGAAGATCGTCGACGCCATCTCCCAGGTCAAGTTCATGCGCTCCTACCTGAGCGAGGATTTCAAGGTCGACCACGACGTTGAGTTCTTTGCACACGAATATTAAATTGCTTTATCGCTATCTGACTCATCATTTTGCGCCTATCGGTTGCGGGGTGTTTTGCCCGGCTTGTTCCCACTAGTCAATGCACGTGGATGCGATAAATCGGCAGCCCTTCATGTCTGACCCGATGCGCCGGTACGAGCTCGTGCGCCACCCGTTCATCGTCGATAGTAGGGAACAGGCCCGGCTTGCCAAAATCGGAGATGGCTTCGAGCTGCGCTTCGGCACGCGCGCCACATCGAAGCGTGTCCGATCCAGCGCTGCCTCGGAGGGCAAGAACTACATAGAGCTGGAGCTGCTGGACGGCATGCTCTCGGTCATAGGCGAAACGGACCGGCTCAGTGTCTTCGAGGACCCCGCTGATTTTGTGGTGCCGCTGTCGGACAGATCGCGCGACTTCTACGACGAGCTGCACGCGGTTCTTGCGGGCGACGATCTGGAGGCGCTGTGCCGGCTTGCGGGCGAGTCGACCTCCAGGCCGTTCCCGGAGTTCGCGGTCCCGCTGACCACGACGAGTGCGCATGCTGAGAACTTCAAGTCCACTGCGGCCGGCAAGCCCGATAAGAGCGTGCGCTGCCGCGTCGTCAGGTTCGGGGGCGAGATCCCCTCCGCGCCGCCCGCCGGGCTCGCTGAGTATCTCACCGGTGTGCTGGGCGCGGACGGCTACGAGGTGCAGCGCACTGCGCTCGCCGCGCTGTTTGCCCGGCTGCCGGTTGCCAAGTACGCGCAGATCGAAGGAGAGTATCTTATGCTGCCCGAGGCCGACCGTGCGCTTTTCCGGCAGACCTACCTCAAGAAGAGCATCGGGATGCACTGCTTCTACTACTCGTCCGGGCCGTGGCGGCACTGCTGGGTGCGATTCGGCTACGACCCGAGCGCGCACAGGGAGAACTACCGCCACCAGACGCTCTATCTGGAGAACAACCACCGGCTGTTGCAGCTCACGCAGTTTCCGGAGATCATCGATGAGGTCGAGCGGAACATCGACTGGTACGTGACGAAGGTGTGCGACCCGGTCGACGGGTTCCTCTCCGAGGCGCTGCGCAAGCTCATTGCATATCGGCTCAACGTACTGGAGCAGTGAAGGGGATGCCCTTGGCTGGGGAGGCGCTGTTGTGTAGGCAAAATGCCGTGGCTATTCGTTAGCTCGTTTGATTCACTAATTAAATAGTTATTTTTTATTTTGTTCAGTGCACTGTCTATGAAGCCATTGTTCCAAGTGATACGAACGATTGGCCGATATTGTGTGTATGAATTACAAACAACAGCTCAAGTCTTGGAAATGCGCTGTTGAAGACTTGGAAATGCGCTGTTGAAGACTTGGAAATGCGCTGTTGAAGACTTGGAAATGCGCTGTTGAAGACTTGGAAATGCGCTGTTGAAGACTTGGAAATGCGCTGTTGAAGACTTGAAAATGCGCCGCTAAATGCATTCTGTGCTCATTTTAGCCGCGATAGCGAAGCATCGTGAATCAATCACTACTAGCCCGAATGGTTAAACGAGACCCATTAAAACAAGAATACAGCAAAACCACCAAACATCCCCTCAAACCAACTAAAGTTGTAGCAGCAAATTTAATTAAAATCGGACAGATTCAGTGACCCAAGACCGCATCAAAGATGCCCATGGCCTCCGACCACGTGAAGCCGGCCATGTCGAGCACAGCCCGCTGCAGGGAGGGCTCCATGTGGAAGAACTCAAGAAGGAGCCGCTCCGACGTAACGCCTCTGCACTCGATATTGACATGGCCCTCGGGGCTGAGGTAGTTCTGCGCGTTGATGCCGCAGGTGTCGGGCACGTGGAAGGCGATGGCGCCCTGGAGAATGGCCGAGCGGCTCGGCGGAATGGGGCACACGACGGATGCGATGTTGTTCGATATGTGCACGGAGGCGTACGTATTGGAGCGCCGGCAGAAGGTACCGGTGGCAGAGTACAGCCCAGTGGTGTTCGCGCGGATCTCCGCCCGCTTGATCAGCCGCGAGCCGTTTCCAGAGGCGAGATACAGCGGAGAGTAGGTGTAAACGTGGTGCGTGCCCAGGCTGTCGTATACGACCAGGCTGAGCTGGTCCGCACCAGCGGCCGTGTCGCCGCGCGCAGCGTTTCCGGCTTGCGCCCTGAGCATGATGCCCTGGACAGAGCGTGCCAAGCTGATCGGCTCGCTCTGCGAGAGCAGGTGGATGCGGAGAGGATCGCGCGGGCGCAGGAAGAAGAAGCGCAGGCCCTTGTTGAGATCGAGCGCGGCGATGAAGTTCTCCACAACGAAAAGGTCCACGGTGAGCAGCGCGATCTCGTTGCGGCCCACCGCCTGGATGCCGCCGATCGCGCCCGTGGCCGTCACACCCACCGTCGTATCGACCTCGTAGACCATGAGCCGCGTGCCCACACACACCGCAAGGAGGCCGCGCACCTCCGCCGCGCTCAGGCACGGGGCCCGCAGACTCTCGGCGGCAATCAGCGCGAGCTTCTTGTTGACCAGCGGCCGGCGCGGGTCGGGCACGATGTCGCGCACGGCGTACACCAGAATCCGGCCCTTGACCGCCTTCTCCTCGCCCTCCGGGAACGCTGTGCAGACGACCACAAGCCCGGCCTGGAAGAGGCACATGTCGCAGACCAGCTCGTTCTCGTCCAGCGGCAGGCTGTGCAGCAGCGTATAGGCGCTGTTGTAAAGCTCCAAATGGTAGCGCAGCGTCCTTCCGAGGACCAGCGGGCCCGACGAGAAGTCCGGCTCCAGCCCGATCGGCTCGGAGATGGGCGGGCAGCCGGGCCCGTTCGACATGTGGACCATCGGAATGAACGGCTCGTATTTGAAGGGGACGCTCTTGGCCACTGCCACGACGGACGATCCGCCCGTCGACACCGAAAATCGCGGCTGTGGCCTGTTGGGCTCCATGTCGCTGATCACCCTCCCGTCGCTCATGTCCTCGTTGAGCTTCCCGGCCACCAGGACCGGCTCGACTCCGGGCATGTTTTCCTTCTGGGCCGATGCATCGTTTGACTGGCTATTCGGGACCGCAGGCGACACCGTGCTGTCTGCAGGCTCGATGTCCGTCTCGCGAAGGATCACATCGCAGTCGTAGCGCGTCGACGGCCCGCCAGGCAGCCTGGTCTTGATCAGGCTGCCGCGGTGCACGAAGTAGAAGTGCTCAGCGTCTGCCACGCCGTGTGAGAATCGGCAGTTGCACTGGTGCATAAACAGCCCGCCGCGCGTGAACAGCATGTAAGGCGTGCGCGAGCGGATGTAAACGCACGAGCCCATATCGAAGAGGCTCCTCTGGTTGTCGAACGCCAGGTACTTCGGGACAAAGACCTTGCGCATGTAGCCGCCAACGAGTCGGTACACGTACAGCTGCTGCGCCGTCCTGATCAGAACAAGCGGGTAGACATCGCTCCTCACCAGCACCTCCACCACGTCGGCGCGCTCCTTGGCGGCGCCCTCGTGCTGCTTCTCTACCTCCTCGAACATCTGCGGCGCGACCACCGGCTCGTTGTAGAGCATGTTGGGAAATGCATAAAAGCTGCTGTTCGAAAACACAATTTTGTTCATGCAGAGCGACACGAGCACAGCGGCGGACGCGGTGGTGTAGAAAAGAAGGTCCTGGTCGATGCTGAAGCTCGCCACACCGCTGGCGGTGTAGACAGGCGCTGCGCCTTCGCTAACGATTAGCATGCCGGCGCTGAGCGAGGCAGCGTACCGCGGCTGCTTCTCAGAGCACCCCGTGAGCACCGCCTGCTTCGTGGTGCCGTCGCAGACGACCACCGCGCCGTTTTCTATGGCCAGCGTGGCAGGGTTGAAGGGGAGCCTGGCCTTCTCGAGTGCCTGGAAGTGTATCACGCTGCTGCTGAACAGGATCTTCCTCGAGGCCGTGAGCACCAGCCCGTTGCTCTGCACCGACAGATTGCTGACGAGCCCGGCGTGGTGGAGCACAGCCCTCAGTTCCAAATGCTCTGTGCTTGCAAGAATGTCCGATGCGGTGGTGCTCTCTAGGAGCCCCTTGTTAGTGGCCGCTGCATCGCTCAGCTGCACATGCGCACGGAAGCTGTAGAGCGCAGTGGACGCCTCGACAGAGCCTATCAAAAGCTGCCCGCCGTGCGCGGCCATGCAGGCTGGAACGGTGGAGACCCCCTCGAGGTACACGGCTGCCTTGGTGATCCGCTTGGCCCCGTACTCGAACTCGACTCTGTACGCCCGTCCGTCGCCGTTCACCAGATGCATCACGTCGCCGTCGAACGCGGCGCACGGATTCTCGAGCGCGATCGTGCCAAGCGGCGTCTCGGCCGCGACGTACACGACAGAGGCGTGCGGCGGCGGGAGGGTCTCGCCGAGCACGAGCGTGTACACGTCGCGCTTGAAGCGGACCTGGATGAAGCTGCGGTGGAAGAACACGATGAACCGGCTGTGCGTGCACACGCCGATGATGCCGTCGACCAGCTCGAAGTCCTCGACCACCTCGGCGCCGTCCACAGCGAGCAGGGCGCAGCGGGTCAGGGGCGGCGCGCGCCACACGATCAGCAGCGTGGGGATGTAGTTCTCCAGGAAGACCACGTGCTCGGCGCCGCAAATGCCGATCTCGTGGAATTTGATCGTCTGGTGCGTGCTGGACGCACAGGAGAAGACGGTCATGCCCGCCTCGTCCCAGACCATCACGAGATTGCGCTCGCCGGCCGCCCCGCTGGTCGCGCCCCTGCTCGCGCTCGTGCTGTGCGCGTCCATCGCACCGCCGCGCACCATCCGCAGCGCAACGGGCTCGAACTCGTACGTCATCTGCACGAGCTTGTTCCCGCTGAACAGCACGGCGATCTCCCGCGCGCCGATTTTCTTGATGTCGAGGATGCGCTCGTAGAAGTACTTCTCGGCTATGAGGTTGAAGCGGTGGTCGTACAGCCGCAGCGTGGAGTGGTGGTGCGCCACTATGAAGTCATCGGTGAGCAGCGCGTGGCTCACGGGGGAGGATAGCACGGATTCGCTGTACAGATAGTCCATCGCTGGGGTGTAAAATTTGTGGGCGCTTCAGGGCGCTGCGTTAGGGCCAGAGCTCGGCAAGCGCCGCAGCGCTTGTCCTATGCTGAGCATTAAACTGGTATAAACGCTCTATAGGCCATCTTGTCTCATGCGTATAGCAGGAGCGTTTATTTGCAAATTGCAGTTGAACTATTGGTTAGGTAGGATGCATCAGCGCTTGTAAAACGTAAATTTACGCTGCTTGCCTTTAAAAACAGCCACCGTCCAAAAAATTAAAATAACTGCAAAATAGCACTGTATAAATTCATTCATTCAAGACGCTCCTTGGCCTCTGTCGTTAGGCCAGAGTAGGTGAGGAAGTAGACACCACCGTCCCTTTCCAGCTCCTCGGGGTGCGCAAGCACAGCGCTGCCTTTGCTGACAATCCGCCGCTTGAAGTAGCAGCAGTCAAACACAACGGTCTCGTACTCGCCGCCCTCGCCGCAGTGGTTGGTGCCGTACTTCGAGGGATTTCTGTCAAAGTACGCCAGTATGTCGGGCAGCGTCATCCCAAGGCACTCTTTCCTGAGCTCCGAGCTCGCGATCTTCACGATGCGTGCATCCAACCCGGCAGCGATCATCTCCTCCAGCAGCTCGCGCTGGTTTCTCTCCCAGAGCGGGGCGAGCGACGCCACGCCGAGCCGTCGGCAGACGTCCTCGACGCGGTTCTTCTGGTAGCGCGAGAGAATCGCGCCGGAGCACACTGCGTCGAAGTCGAGCTCGGCGCGCACGCCCGAGAGCGCAGCGTAGAGATCCTCGACCTCGTCCCCGGGCGTGGTCTCGTAGCCGAGCTGCGTGTTGGCCGATACGCACGCGGTGCTGCAGATGAAGAGCGGGCAGCCGAAGCACTCGCCCAGCAGCGCAGCGACCTCGCTGCCCACGGTCTGGTACATGTACGAGTCGGAGTACGCCTCCGTCGTCCTCATGTGCACCAGTGCAACGAGCTCGTGGCCGTCGTCCGTGCACCGGCCCACCGAGTGGATGCTGTCCTTCCCGCCGCTGACGAGCGCCACGAATTTCATGCCGCGAAATTTTGTGTAACTGAAAGCATGCGCCGGTGCGATTGTCGCTGCGGGGCTTCAATGAGTATTTGTACTTAACTGCATGCATAAAGCTGTTAGTTGGATGCACTGCATGTATATTAGATGGTCTTTAGCAGAGCGATTCAACAGCGAGTTTCTTTGATCGACTGATACGCTGATGGCAGGGCCAGCATGCCGCATATTTATTTAATCCATTACCATACCCCATGCCTGTTGTCGAGCATCAATTGGCTCTCGAATCTCGCGAATTTATATTAAAAAATCAGCCGCCGCGCATGGACGTAGAAATTTGCATGCACCGCAACCGCGCCGGCGACGTCTGCACGGACTGCGGGCTGTGCGGCGCCGACGCCGTGTATGCCGACCAGCCTGGGTGCGCACAGCGGCGCGCGCAGCCACAGAGGCCGCTCCGCTTTTCCATCAAGCGCGGAATGCCGGAGCAGCACAGGGCCGTCGCGAGGATCCTCGAGCCGCTCGGGCTTGCGTGTTATGCCGGCCAGGCGCGGCATCTGCTAGAGACCGCAGACTTCAAGATGCGGCTCTGCTGCGAGGACAAGGTCTGTGTGGTGCTCTACCACATCTGCCTGCTGGACGGATGCCCGCTGGCGCTCGAGGACATCCTCCCGTTCTCCAAGCTGAGCAGGCCGCGGCTCCTGAGAGCGCACAGGAACGCATTCAAGTACGAGCCGGTCCCGGCAGTGTATGGCAGCGCGGTGTACAGCAGAGTGCAGCGCCTCGTGGCTGCTCTGGGCGTATCCTCGTCGTTCAGGCTTGATGGACTGGAAGCGTTAACAGCGCGCTTTCCATCGGCTAGCGCATCGGATCTGTGCTTTGCAGCCTTTCTGCACGCAGCTACCAGCAAATACACCTTCGTCGCGCTGGACATAGTGCCGCCCACCCGCAAAGAGAGAATAAGAAAGCTCGTCCTGAAGCTCAAGGCGGCAAATGTGCTAGCAACCGGGGACTCTACCCCATAAAAGCTTCACCGAGTGGTGTTTACCCGCCATTCCCAAACGCGTGTTGTATCCTGGCAAAGAAGGAATTTTTTGCCGTCCCGATGGTGAAGCTGGTCATCTTCGGAGCTAGCGGCGATCTGACCAGGCGGAAGCTCGTCCCAGCGCTCAGCGAGATTGCAGTCCCGGGGCTGGAGATCATCGCGTATGCCCGCTCGCCGCTCGAGAACACCTACCACGACATGCTCAGGGAGTCTCACGAGTACACCGAGGAATTCCTCAGCTCGGTGCGGTACATAGCCGGGGCATACGACAGGCTGGACGGACTGGCAGACGTACTGGACGAGGACACCGTGTGCTACCTCTCGCTCCCGCCGCACACCTACGCTGGCATCCTCGAGCAGCTCGCGCGCTACAAGCTCAGGGCCGTAGGCGTGGAGAAGCCGTTCGGCACGAGTCTCGAGGCGTTCAGCGAGATCTCGCAGCACTGCAAAGGGAACGTGTGCTTCATCGATCACTATCTGCTGAAGCCCGCCACGCTCGCGCTGCCGCGGATCCTCGCCGGTGACCGAGGCATCGCCAACGTGCTGGACAGAAAGTACGTCAGTCGCGTCGAGGCGTACTTCAACGAGAGCATAGGCATAGAGGGCAGGGCGTCATACGACAGCATCGGGTGCATCAAGGATGTCATCCAGAACCACCTCGTTGTGTGCCTGGCCGTGCTGCTGGCATCTGCCCAGACCGGGGCCGCAGAGACAAGGCCCTCCACGCGCGCAGAGATCGAGCGTTGCATGGCGATCGATGCCGCACGTAGCCTTTGCGGGCAGTACCGCGGATACACGGAAGAAATTGAGAGCAGCAGCGCGACTGAGACATTCGCGTGTCTTCCGCTTGCCATTGATACTCCGGCCTGGAGGGGCGTCCCGTTTGTTCTGGCCGGCGGCAAGGCTCTGAAAGAGAAGCGTACTGCGGTTGTTTTCACGTTGAGGGCGGATGCACATGATGAGATACTCAACTCCTTGCTTCACAAAGATGACGCCGCAGAGACTAAGCACATTTCTGGTATGCAGCTGATCTTCAGCTTCGCGCCCGAGCCTGAGATTTCCTTAATCGTCTCCGCCGATGGGCAGGAGCAGAGGCATGTGCTCGTACCTTCCGCCGAGTTCAAGCGACTGGTGGCCGCGCACTACCGCGGCGGTGCCGACTACGGAATCGTGTTCACTGGTCTTCTGACTGGCGATGCCTTTCCACACTGCAACAACGAGGAGATACAGACGCTCTGGAAGCTCTTCGACCCGGTGCTGGGCGACAAGAGGCTCGATTTCACATATGAGCAGGGGGTCGCTTTCCCCGCTCCTGCCGAGAGTCTCGTCTGCTCTTTAGAGTAAATTCATAGATGGAAGCCGCTTGGTAGTATTAAAAACATTACAGTAATCGCTTTAAATTCACCGTTACAGCAATTATTTATTGAATGCGGCCAGGCGCTTGAGGAGGTACGCCCTGGTGGCCTGGTCGTGGACGGTGTTGATTACCTTTTTGGCCCGCTGCGAGAAGGCCTCCTGCGGGAGCTGGTGCAGCTTGTCGAACAGCGCCTTCCGGTCAGCGAGCGGCACAAGCGGCGGCCAGCTTGTCTGCTCGACACCAGGATCGATAGTGTCGCATACTGAGCCTACTTTCTGGTCCATGCCGTCCACGGTGCGGAAAAACAGAAGGCCGCTGGTGGAGTAGAGCTCGAAGATGCCGCAGGTTACAAACACAGAAAGGAGTAGTCCGAGCTGCGCGATGGCTACGCTCTGCTTCAGATACTCGGCGAGCGCCGTGCGCGCCCCGGCACACTGGAGTATCAGGCCGCAGGTTGCGCCACGGAGCAGCGCGCGGCACGACTCCAGCAGCATTTCAGCAGCTACCGCCCCGCTCCCGTCCAAAAAGGCCTTCGCAGCGGCGCAGTCGAAATCGGCTTTGGAAGCGCCGCAGTGCGCCGCATAGCAGAGAGCTGCCTCGACCAGCAGTGCTTCGCGCTGCAAAGGAACACAGGCGCAGTACGACAGAAACTCCATCCTATGAAGCGTCTCGTCGTCAAACAGCAGCTGGAACCCGTTAGCGCGGAGCTCGCCGCCCAGAAAGTCGTAGAGAATCCTGACGCGCCGGCCGATGTCGGGCTCGAAGCCGTTGTCGTAGCACAGCAGCGCGGGCGTCTTGAAAAAGCACTTTTCGATCTTGCGAGAGAAGTCAGCCGCCATGCGCGCTTCAGCCAGGCGCAGCGCGGCGATGAACTCGGGGTCCTTTTTCGTGACGCAGGGATGCGCAACGAGGAACTGCGACGGGACGTACCGCGAGCGCAGCTCCACGGTATTGAAGCCGCTCGCCTCGAAGAAGCCAAACAGGGCCGCAGCGCCTTTGCGGAAGGCAAGCGGGCTGATCCGCTGGAGGTCGCCGCGGGCATCGCTCAGCACAATGATCTTCTTGTCGTCGATGTACGCGCGCAGGAGCTCTTGCTGCTGCTCTTTGGAGTGGGTGATCGCGCGCACCCTCCTCGCTCCGCCGCCCTCCGCGCTAACGCTTATCGGATGGTTCTTCTGCAGCAGCTTCACAAGCCGCTCCGCTTCTTCATACGACAGGCCGGAGGCAGCGCAGAGCGCAGACAGCGTCAGTCCGTCGGCAGAGGCTAACAGCGCTTTCCAGCCGGCCTCGGCAGCCTCCTCTAGACGCGCACCGGACAGGCTTTTGGGTCTTTTGCTGGGCGTTCCTTGCACGCCGGCCTGTGCTTCAACGCCGCGTTTTTCAGGCTCTCTCGATGGCAGACCGCCACCGCTTACAGATGTAGAACCATTCTTCGGCTCTTTGTCCACACGAGCAATCCGGACCGCCTTTTGCTTTTCAGCAGCGCTGGGCGTGCACTCGTGTATCTGCGGGCCTTGCGTCGCTTCCGGGGAGCCGACGATCGCTGTATTGTAGAAATAGACCGCGGCGCCATCCTGCGCCTCACAGATGAGCGTTTTATCCTCGAGGAGTTTCTTGATAGCCCGCTGCGCAGTCTTCGCCGATACAGAGCAGTGGGCGCAGATGTCCTTGAGCGTGGCTCGGCGCTGGCGCGTTATCAGGTACGAAGTGATGCTGAAGTAGTACGCCATGTTCCGGAGCTTGTTTCGCAGCACGAGCCGCCGCCACTCAGGCGCCTTAAGTCGTAGTACGAAATTGGAGCGCTCCGCCACGTCTTCGATGCTGCGCGTGTCGAGGCAGTTCTCCACGTCCGTTCTCAGATAGTCCTGGCGCAGCAACGGCAGGTCGCTGACAGCGGTGAGCTCCGCGAGGCCGCTCGCCGCGAGGTTCTTTGCCACGTGGGCCGGGACGTCGCAGAGCGGGCGGCCATCGATGCCGTAGGCGATGAGGAGATACTCGGCGGCCTGCATGGTGTCTGCAGCGCTAAAATTTTTGAATGCTGCGCCGCATGCTTATTCGCACACACCTGTTCTCCTAGAAACAAAGTGCTCTGTGTTTAGTTCGTCGGGCTGGGACGGGCAGCAGATACGACCCATATAGTCGGGCTAGTGGGGGCGTGCAGCCGTGTAGGCCCGCACAGGCCTCACCCTGTGTCCGTCCCTGTCCGCCGCGATGATCGCAAAATATTTGCATCCCCTATGGAGCTGGGCTGGGAGTGCGACGCGTTCGGCATCGGGACCGCCACGCTGGACAAGGACATCGTCAAGCACTTCATCAAGCCGGCGAAGGGCACCACCACGCTCGCGTTCATGACCAAAGACGGGATCGCCATTGCCGTTGACTCGCGCGCAACCTCGGGCTCGTACATCGCCTCGCAGACCGTAAACAAGGTCATCGAGATAAACCGGTATCTGCTGGGCACGATGGCCGGCGGTGCCGCCGACTGCTTCTACTGGGAGAAGCTGCTGGGGCTGCACGCCAAGAAGTACGCGCTCGAAAACGACGACGCCAGGATACCGACGGCGGTGGCGGCCCGCTTCCTCAGCAACTGCGTGTACCAGTACAAGGGCCGCGGGCTCTCGATGAGCACGATGGTCTGCGGCTACGACGCGAGCGGCCCGCACATTTTCAACGTCACGGACGAGGGCAACCTCGTCAGCTGCAAGCTGCTGAGCGTCGGCAGCGGGTCCACGATCGCGTACGGCATCCTCTCCGCGCGCTACAACTACGAGATGAGCCGCGACGAGGCGCTGGAGCTCGCGCGCGATGCGATCTTCCACGCCGGGCACCGCGACGCGGCCTCCGGTGGCCAGGTGAATCTGTACTTCATGGGCGCCGAGGGCGCGGACAAGATCGGAAGCTACGACTTGGATGGGCTCAGAGACACCAAGAACCTGTTTTAATAAACAACCTGTCTATGTCTTTTGCTGTGCGCTACTATTCTATATTGATGAACTTTTAGCATTATTGTACGCGAATGCCCTGTTGATACTGGTCAGGTCTGCAACCTCACCCACGCTTTGGTAGATTCCCCGCCGTGCTCCCGTCGCAGAGCGAATTTCAGCGCACAAAATTTTGATACGTGAAGATGTCGAGTCTCAAGTCCAAGCTTTTTGGCTACGGATTCTACGGCGCGCCGGCAGAGCAGCTCAGCACGGCGGAGCTCGAGGAGGCGATGGATGCGCCGTACGCCGAGATCGTGGAGCATGCGGCCGTCGAGCGCCTCATGGAGGACTTCAGCATGCGCGGCCTCGACTCGATCAGCGCGCTCGAGGAGTTCAGCAGCGCGCACGTCGTGCGGCTCTCGACCGTGGCGTGGCGCGACTACATATTCGGCCCGGGCGTGAACATCACGAGCCGCGTGTACTTCCAGCTGATAGACTACCTCATGCGGCGCGCGGAGTTTGTGAACACGAGCGAGGTCCGCCGCGATCTGCACATCGACCCGAAGACGCTCTTCTACCTCTGCAAGAAGCTGAAAGCGCTCGGCATCATCGAGGACCAGCGGGACGGCCAGCAGACGTGCATCCGGGTGCTGCCCATCGCAGAGCGGCTGGCAGAGCCCAGGGAGCCCGGCGACGAGCTGCGCATCTACGAGGACGGGCCGGCGCCCTCCACGGAGCATCTGCAGCTGTTCTGCAACACCACGCTGTATGCGCAGGTGCACGCGCTGATAGAGAGCGCGCCCGACGGGATGGACGCGAAGATGCTGTGCGTGTACACCGGCCTATCGCCGAAGGTCGGCTACAAGCTGGTCCAGAAGCTGGCCTCGCTCGCGGGTTCGGACCTGTGCATGGTGCCCGAGATCTGCTACCGCTCCGTGGTCCACAAGTGGTACACGCGCGCGCGGTACGAGAAGGCCACGCGCCGGCGGCTCGAGCAGATCGCGGGCAACGCGGTGGCCGACAGCCGCAAGAGCATATCGGTGCTCGAGAAGGAGACGGCGATGCGCATCGTCGCCGAGAAGTACGGCAAGTTCGTGCTCGGCAAGGAGATCGCCAACGAGATATCGACGATGACGGGCTGGGCCTACAGCTTCGACCGCAAGACGCTGCTGAACACCGCGCGCGCGATCGGCCTGCACATCAGGAAGGCGAAGAGCCAGGGCGCGGTGAGCTACACGCTCTCCGTCGCGCCGATCGACGACGCCGAGGCCAGCGCGCCGCAGGACAAGACGTACGAGAGCGAGAACAGGCGACTCAAGGCGAAGTTCCTCTGGAACACGCGCTTCAACCGGCTCGACAACGGGCAGGCGCTCAACATGTGGCGCGGCTACAAGAGCCTGGCCGAGTTTATACTCGCTGAGCTCGACAGGCGCGGGTGCGACACGGTCAGCCTCACCAGCCTGCGCGACACGATGCCGCTCGGGCTCTTCTACATGACCTCCGGCATCAGCAAGTCCTGCTTCCGCTACATCGCGGCGTACAGCATCTGGCGCAGCAACCGCGCGCGCTTCGCTGGCCCGGAGGACGGCGCCGACACGGGCCGCAGCATCTACTACATCGACGGCAACCGCGAGCTCATCAAGCCGGCGGTGTTCGAGATCGCGCAGACGGTGGACGCGCTCACGGTCGGCGAGTTCCTCGCGCTCGCTGCGCCCCGCCACGCCGAGATCCTCAGGGCGTACTTCTTCTCGCCCGCGCTGAAGTCGGCGCTGCGCAGGCTTCACCGCAAGGGCTTCATCACCGCTGTGGAGGAGGCGCCCGACTTTATGCTCGGCAGGGGCGCGCTGGCGACGGACAGCCCGAGGATGCAGGCGCTCATCGATGCCAAGCCGGAGAAGACGCACGTGAACTACAACACGCGGGTGCACGCGTACCACCGCGCGCAGCAGATCGGCCTGCAGGGCCCACGCGAGGCCCTCAGGGAGATGCTGTTCAAAAACTATCCAGCGCACATCGCCGAGGCGCTGTACAGCCCCGCGCGTCAGGGCAGGCCGGAGATCGCGCGGCGAACCTCCAAGCAGCCGGTGGTCCTGCCGGAGCGGCTGCAGACGCTGTACATGGACATCAAGGCAACGATCATCAGCGGCGCGTACAGCGGCGACGCGTTCTACGAGCAGTACGGCGCGGCGGACGTGGAGACCGTGCTGGTGTACCTGATGCAGCGCAAGGTAATCGGAGCCAAGCTTGTGCCGCGGCACGCAAGCGCGGTGCCGCTCTCGAAGAAGTTCACGCAGGCCTTTGCCTACCGGCCCGAGCTCATCCAGAACCACACGGCTACGGTGGATCCCTACTGCGGGCTCTACTTCCAGCGCGTGCACAGGATCGTCGAGGAGGGCGGCTCCGTCGACACCGGCGCGATACTCGCCAAGCTGCGCTACGTCGAGGAGTTCGAGCTGCAGCGCTTCTTCGAGGCGTATGCTGATGTTTTCAGCCTGGACAAGATCGACGATTTCGTGCTCGCGAGCCTCCGCGACGCGCAGGACCCGTTTCTTGGCTTTTCATAGTAAACAGCGGTGCAAGCACGCGGCATTCTGCTAACTCTGATTTTTTAAGCAGCGAGCATAATAAATTTACTGGTTTGATTCTAACTATTTGATAATTATCTTGCAAGGAACAATTTTTCCTCTTTCTAACGGCGCATCGGCCAAGCCGGTGCAGCGTTGACCGGTAAAATTTTCGCCGCGGATAAGAAATATTTTCCTCGGAGGGATATGACAGACATTAGTACGCTCGCGTATCCCGGGGAAATCACCTCGCGACTGCGCGATATGGCTGAGATAGACAGTGTCTGTGTGGTCTACGGCGAGGCGGGAAAAACGGTGCTCATCCAGAGCCTGTTCCCCGACGTGCTCGTGTACGACTCGCGCGAGATCCTCGAGCCCAAGAATCTGGGCGGCTTGTATGTTGTGAAGGACGGTACGGTCGGGTACGTCGACGGCCTGCTGGTCCGGGCCATGAGGGCCGGCATGCCGCTGTGCTTCAAGCGAATCGACCAGGCGGTTGCGCTTCTGCAGTATCTGCGGCCGGTCCTGCGCGAGCGCCGCATCACCGCGACCGACGGGACTGTGGTCAGCGCCGCGCCGGGCTTCCGGCTGCTCTTCACGGCCGCGGCCCAGTTCCCGCTGCGGAACGCCTGCTTCGTTGGGCCCGTCCAGTTCTCGCGCAGCGCGGTGATGGGCAGCTTTGGCGATATGGAGGCCGCGGTGGCGCGCGTGTTCACGTACCTCGAGGAGCACAAGGGCGCGCGCTGCGCGGCCGACCGCGGCCTGCCGTGCAGCGGCGTGTGTCTCAAGCACGAAGAAGACTGCGCCTGCGGCGATCACATGTGCGCCCGCCACTTCCGGATGCTGTGCGACCTGCGGCACTTCCTGGGCATGCTCAAGGAGGATGGCCCGATCGACGGCTCGAATGCGAACCGCTGCGTCCTCTACCAGGCGTTCGCGAACATTGTGCTCAAGCACGACGCCAAGCAGCTCTCCGAGTTTCTGTACGCGGTGCTGCCGCCGCTGTCGCTGCCCAACATGCGGCTGGCCAAGACCGAGCCGGTGGCGTGCACGCTGCGCGGCCTGATCAGCAACATCCGCTGCCGACGGCCCACGCTGCTCGTCGGCGAGACCGGCGCCGGAAAGACTGCCCTTGTCCAGTACCTCAGCGAGAATTCCGAGTATTTCTTCGGACGTCGGAAGGCGCTCAAGATCGTGAACATGTCGTCGGACTTCGATGGGATGGCGCTGATCGGCGGCTACCAGAGCGTCGACTTCGATGCGCGGATAAGGGAGCTGCATGTGCTGCTGGGGATGGAAGCCGCCGCCAGTGCGAGCCGGCGCGCGCAGTTCAGCAGGATCGTTGAGCAGTGCGACGCTCGGCTTCCCAGCGCGTCGCGAGACGAGGCAACAGTGCTGGCGCGCGCCAAGAGCGAGGCCGAGGGCCTCCTGAGGCTGCTGGGCGGCAAGCTCGCTTTTGTGCACCGCGAGGGCGTGCTGCTGCAGGCGATGCGGAGCGGCACGTGGCTGCTGCTCGACGAGGTCAACCTTGCGCCGCGCGAGACGCTCGATCTGCTCGAAGCGCTGCTCAGCGGGAGAGGGATCACTGTGTACGAGAGCGGCAGCGACACGCCTGTGCCCGTGCACGAGGACTTCATGGTGTTTGCGTGTATGAATCCCTTCGGCGACTACGGGAAGAAGCAGTACGAGTCTGCCGTTTTCAACAGACTGGTGTTCTACGATTTCAGTGCGTCGCTGAAGTGCATCAAGGCGGTCGTGCAGAGCCTCTCCCGCAACATGCTCGATGACTCTGACGCCATCGCCGAGTTCTACTACGAGTTCAAGCGCATGCTCGTGCAGCGGCAGCTTTCCAATATCGTTGAGCCGCTCGTGTCCGGCCGCACGCTGTGCAGGGCTGTGATGCTCATCATACAGCTGCGCGCCGAGAAGGACGCGGCGGCCGCGTACCATGCCTTCAATCTGCTGTTCTTCACGCAGCTCGACTTCAGCTCGCGCGCACAGGCGGTTGCGCTCTTCAAGCGCTTCTTCAAGGCCGCCGCGCCGCAGCTGGGCGCGCACGCGCAGGAGCAGCTGAGCCCCGACTTCATCGTTACGCCGAAGGTCAAGATCCACCTCGACGATGTCGATCTCGCGGTGCGGTCCAGACTGCCCGTGCTGCTGCAGGGCGACACCTCCACGGGCAAGACGAGCCTCGTGTACGCGCTCGCCAAGAAGTACGGCCGCCGCGTGCTCAGGGTCAACAACCACGAGCACACCGACGCGGCGGACTACATCGGGAGCTACGCGTCGGCCGAGCACGGCTTCGTCTTCCGCGAGGGCGTGCTGCTGACCGCGATGCGCCGGGGCCACTGGCTCATTCTCGACGAGCTGAACCTGGCGCCGTCCGATGTGCTGGAGGTCCTCAACCGCCTGCTCGACGACAACAGGGAGCTCTACGTGCCAGAGCTGGACGAGGTCGTGCGGCCGCACACGAACTTCCGTATATTCGCCACGCAGAACATCAGCTACGGCGGCCGGCGCGGGCTTGCGAAGAGCTTCCGCAACCGCTTCGTCGAGATTTTCTTCTCCGAGAAGGACGAGGGCGAGCTGCAGATGATCCTGGAGAAGCGCTGCATGCTCCCCGCCGGGTTCACCAAGCTCATCATGCAGGTCTACAGCGCGCTGAGGGTGGTGCGCACCATCAACAGCATCATCACGCTGCGCGACCTGTTCAAATGGGCGAAGCGCGGGCCGCGCAGCTACTACGAGGTCTACGAGATAGGGCTCGATATTCTCAGGGACGCGCAGCGGACGGCGCAGGACCGCGATCTGATCCAGAGCACCTTCGACGCAGTTTTCAAGGAGCGCGCAGCGGCCGACCACAAGGACTACGCCCGGATATACAGCAGCAGATACGCCTCGCTTGCACACTCGGCGGGCCCGTGCGCTGCCGATGCTTACAGGGACGAGTACAGCAGCTGCTACATCTTCAACAGCATCACGCCCGAGCGCTTTTCGGCGGTGGCGCACGGTATGATCATTACGCGCTCCTACCTGCGGCTCATCGATGCCGTCTACCGTGCCTGGCTCTCGCGCGAGCCCGTGCTGCTCGTCGGCGAGACCGGCATCGGCAAGACCAAGATCTGCGAGATCGTCGCGGAGCTCTTCCGCATTGAGCTCAGGAGCATCAACATGCACAGCGGCACGGAGTGCTCGGACTTTGTCGGGTGCTTCGAGCTCGACCGCGGCGCCATCCAGTGGCGCGACGGGGTGCTGGTGCGCGCGATGCGGGGCGGGAACGCGCTGCTCATCGACGAGATCAACCTCGCCGAGGACGCGGTGCTCGAGCGCATGAACAGCGTGCTCGAGGACGAGCGCATGCTCTACGTGACCGAGACCTCGTGCGACGTCCGCGCTGCCGACGGCTTCCGCGTCGTCGCCACGATGAACCCAGGGGGCGACTACGGCAAGCGCGAGCTATCCCCGGCGTTGCGCAACAGGTTCACCGAGATCTACTTCAGCCTGGAGGACGACGAGTACCACGAGATTTTCGACCATATGATGCGCAGCGCAGCGATCCCCGAGGGCGACGCGGCCTACTACCTGGGCCGCTACAGGGAGCTTGCTGGCGAGCTCAGCATCAGAAAGATTGAGACGATCGTAGCACACCTAAAGAATATGTACTCGGTAGCGAGTGCTGAGCAGACGAGTGCCCCAGGAATATGTGTTGTGGATCCCATCAGCGACCGCGCAGCGCTGTGGGATGATGTGCTTGAGCTGCTCGGCCGCGATGTCGCAGAGGACTTCCGCTATACGGCGAACAATGAGCGCTTCGGTGTTGCGCCTTTCTTCCTGCGCACGGATGCGGCTTCTCCGGCGGCGCCCGTGCCTTTCCTGTACAGCGCGCGCACCGTTGCCAGGAACCTGCAGCGCATCATCCGCGGGCTCACGCTCGGGAAGGGCCTGCTTCTGGAGGGCGAGCCCGGCGTCGGCAAGACCACGATCGTGCAGAGCATTGCGCGGGCGCTGGGCATCCCCGTGCTCCGCATCAACCTTTCCGAGCACACCGAGATGAGCGATCTGGTCGGTGCGTATCTACCGGTCGGCAGCACGATCCGCTTCGTCGAGAGCGAGATGGTCGAGCATATCAGGAAGGGCTACTGGGTGATTCTCGATGAGATCAATCTGTGCACACAGAGCGTGATCGAGGGGCTGAACTCGCTGCTCGACTACCGGCGCATGCTTATCGTGAACGACGAGCCGGTGCCGGTGCACGAGTCCACGCGCATTTTCGGTACGATGAATCCTGTGAATGCGTTGAACGGGCGCAAGCAGCTGCCGAAGAGCTTCCTCGACCGCTTCGTGATTGTGAAGATGGCAGAGTACAGCGCGCAGGACGTCCGCGAGATTCTCTCGGCGCGCTACGGCGCGGGCTACGCCTACGACGGCGCAGAGTCGCTCCGTGGCAACATCAAGCGCAACGAGCTGGCGCTGGCCGGCCGTGGGGCTGCGTCTGTACCGTCCGGCCCGTCGACCGCTTACGCAGTTGCTGACAGCCTGTGCGTTGGCGGCGTTTCGGTGCCGTACGCGTCCGTCGATGAGTCGTACGTCTTCCTGCATTCGCAGATTCCCCAGATCGAGCTGCTCCTGCGCTGCCTGAAGATGCGCCTGCCGGTTGTGCTTGTCGGCGAGATCGGTTGCACGCCGCTGCTCAGTTTCCTGGCGGGTGCGCTTGGCCTCAAAGTATGCACGGTCGATCTGCACAGCGAGACTGATACCTGCGACCTGCTTGGCCAGTACTGCAAGGCCGAGGGCGGCGAGATGCTGTTCGAGTGGAGGGACTCCCATCTGCTTGACGCGCTGCGCGAGGAGTCTCTCGTTGTATTCAACACGCCCGAGCTCGTTGAGAAGTCTGTGTTCGATCGTCTTTCGCCGCTGTTTGAGAGCGAGCGGTTTCTGAGCGTGTACGAGAAGGGACGCGACGCGCGTGTGGTAGTCAATGAGAGCTGCCGCATGGTTCTGCGCTGCGACAGCCCGTGCCTGCTTTCACCCGCACTGCTTGACCGCTGTGTGATTGTGAGCCTCAGCTCGTCTATGTCGTACGTGGATGCGTGGAAGCTGTTCAACCGGCTGCCGCGCGTGTCTCACGAAGGCGAGCACTGCACGAAGAAATTCAGAGGGCCGGGACGCGAGCGCGCCTTCAGAGAGCTTGCGCGGACCAACAGATTGTTCGACGCCTCCGATCTGGACTACCTGATGCGCAAGCACCAGCATTCTGGCACGGTGCCGGCTGATCTGGATGTCGTTCTACCGCTGACCAATGCCCTGCAGCAGCAGCGCATCGACGAGCTGTTCCGCGTTGAGCTCATGCCCGAGGTGGAGTTCGATCGCGCCAGCCTCGCGCAGTACCGGTACGTGTCGGGCTTTGCTGTCCCGCTTGCGCACACGCTCGAGGAGCGCATAGCAAATCTGAAGAAGAGCACGCAGCTCAACGTATTCCTGAAGAGCATCGAGTATGCCGACGATATCCACTGCAGCGTGCCGTGCTCGACAGCTCCGGGCGGCGTTAAGCAGCTGAAAGAGGCGTTCATCCGGAGCCTGCGCGATAAGAAGCTGCGCGATCTCCCCGACATTATTTCCTTTACCGACAGCATCATCGGGGTCGGTGAGGTAGTGGAATGCGGCGCTACTCCTGCCTACGACTTCCCGTCTGAAGATCCGCTTCTGCTTGTCAAGCGCGAGATCGAGAGCGCTCGGGCGAGCGAGCACAACCGGATACTCTCTCAGATCGCGCAGAAGGCGATGGACATTTACAAGTACGGCGATGCAGGATTCGCTGCGGCACAGCAGTCCCCCTACGAGGAGCTCAAGGCATTGCATGGGGAGTACGATAGTGCCATGGAGCACTTCGCCAATCTGCTCATTGCGGTCGACAGGAAGCTCGGGCGCGACTACCCGAAGTTCCTGGAGGCTGCAGGCTCTGCCACGTTCTGCAGCTACTTCAGGGATCCGCAGCTCAGAGATTTCATGGAGGCGTTCTCCGATGTGTTCGACTACCGGCTCATGGCGCTCTTCCGGGCGCGCGGCGAGTGCGGCAACTGCAGGCAGTGCACCAGCGGGCTGAGCTCAAAGGATCTCTGCCTCAGGCTTCTGAGAAGCGGCGAGTACACGAAGTCCACATCCTACAGCTACTCCAAGTACCTCTACGAAGCGTGTACGGGCGCTGTGCCGTCCTCTGCCATGCTCATTTTTGAGGCGCTCTGCTTTGAGACTCCCGTCGATGCCGAACGCTGCGAGAGCGCCGGCTGGCGGCAGTTGGAGCACGCGCACCGCAGTGCTGAGATGCCTTCTGAGTTCACCGCGGCTGAGATAGACGAGTGTCTGCGCCAGATGGTGCCGGCGCGCACAACTGCACAGGTCATCGAGACGCGCGAGCAGAGAATACTCATAGGCCGGGACCACCGGATATGCCCCGAGATCGCGGACGAGAGCCTCTTCAGCGCCCCCGAAGGCCTGATCGAGAAGCTCCAGAGCTGCAAGGTGAGCGCAGAGAGCACGCTGGCCGCGAGCCTCGCCGAGAACTGCTGTGTTGGCGACGGAGCTGCCCCGAGCACGGATAGCGTAACGCCTGAGAAGGCTCTGGACTGGCTCACCGCGCTGTACAAGAAAGAGAAGTGCCTCACTGTCGAGAGGAACTACCGCTACTACTCCTACATGCTTTTCAATCCGCCCGCCCTTGCCAGCATGGAGGCATTCCTGATGGGATCGGCCATGTTCGAGTACGTCGATCGGATACACTTCGCTCAGCGGTATCTGGACGGCTGCTACTCTGATCTGCTCTACAACATCATTCTGCGGTACAAGGCGTTCGAGCTCGAGGAGCTGCACGCCCGGAAGACCAAGGAGTGCAAGGCGAAGCTGTTCAAAGAGCCGCGTCTGTACGAGAGCACCATTCACACGTATGTCGATCGGCTCCTGTACATCCCAGTTACCTCGCTCCTCGACATCAAATTCGACCGGCCCATCTGCCAGGGCACCCACGAGGCCGGTGGTCCTGCCTTTCTGTTGAACGGATTTGACCCCAACGGCAAGGGCCCCTGCGAGTGCAATGCCTGGGTGGCCCTTGCGCTGAAGCACAACAAGCGCCAGCTCGTGGCGCTTCTGTCCGGGTACCCGCTGGTGTCTAGGGAGACTGTCACCCAACGGTTCTACCACAGAAGGCCCGCTGTGCAGTTCAGCAGCGCGGAGATCGCGCTTGCCAAGGTCTTCAGCGTGGTGATGGACAACATCAACAAGCAGTACTACGACGAGGCTGCCGCATCCTGCATGCTCTGGCTGCTGAACAGCGCCGTCGACTACCCGTTCGTGCCTTTCCTGTTCTTCATCTTCAAGCTGTCCGACATGGCCGAGACCAAGGTCGAGGACGGCGTGGCGCTGAAGAGCGGCGAGGGCGAGAACACGATCGAGGATAAGATCAAAGAGGAGGACATCTGCGACGATGTCGACATGGGCGAGAACAACAATGCAGACAGCGACGGCATAGACATGGACAACGAGGGCGAGCTGCAGAGCGCCGAGGGCGAGAGCGAGGCGGACGAGAGCGGCGTCGACGATGCGAGCAACTCCGGCGAGAAGGAGAAAGAAGACTTCGAGGAGCGCGGCGCTGTGGAGGAGATCGATGCCTTGAACGAGGTTGAGAAGGAAGACGACGCAAAGCCCGAAGAATCGAGCAGCACTGCGGACGCTGAGGATGGAGGCGAGGAGGAAGTCAGCGAGGCGGCGAGCAGCGCAGACGAGGAGCGCGAAGCGAGCGAAGACGGGAGTGCAGGAGCGTCAGAGGACGCCGAGGAAGCTTCCGCCGCGGACGGCGGTGAGTCGCAGCACGATTCGAGCGAGAACGAGAACATCGGCAACTACCAGTGGACAGAGGCGAGCCTGAACCGCGAGCAGACGTGCGACAACGCGGACGGCTACGACCGCAAGGTTGCGGGCGGCTGCATCGAGGAGCAGGACGCGCTGGAGGAGGGCGAAGGCAACGAGGCTGTCGAGGGCGAGGGAGAAGCCGGCGAGGGCGTTGCGCTGCAGCGGCGCGTCGCGTTCCCCGATGGCTCCGGCGAGTGCGCCCGCCTGGTCGAGCTTCTGCGAGTCGCACTGGCCTCTAACAAGAACAGCAAATACAAGGGTGATTACAAGTCCGGCAAGAAGCTGAATCTGAAAAAGATCATCCCGTACATCGCCAGCGACTACCGGAAGGACCGGATCTGGATGAAGCGGCTGAAGGCCGACAAGAAGGAGTACACGATCCGACTGTTCATCGACAACAGCAAGAGCATGTACAACCAGGAGCTGGTCGATCTGCTGGCCGCCGTCTACTACAAGCTCAGCGCGGCGTTCTCGGTGCTCGGGATCCCCGTCGAGCTCTACCGCTTCGGCGAGTCTCTGCATGCCTGCCGGATCAGCGAGATGACCTTCACCGATGATAGCACCAGCGTGGCGTGGATCGACGACTACACCGACGGCATCAACATCATCCTGACCGACGGTATCTTCCAGGCGGCCGGCGGCAGGAAGGACAATTTCCTAGTGCTGATGATCGATCGCGGCAACATCAGGAAGATGTCGAAGGTGGCCGTCTACGAGAGTCGCGTATTTGTCGAGCGCTACCTCGACACGTTCGCGCTGCCGTACTGCATTGTTGACAGCGTCGCCGAGCTCGAGCACGCGTTCATCGAGTCGCTCAAGAACATGCTCAGCAATCTCATGTAGCCCGCAAGCAATTAAATACTTAGGCGTACGCGCTTTTCTACAAATACCACGGTCCGGGTACTTTTAAAACGAACTGTAACTGGGTCGCTCGAGTATAAAATGGCAGTGCTGTTCTATCCCTATGCGTGTAAAATTTAGTCAATGTGGCCGAGTGGTTAAGGCGATAGTCTTGAAAACTATTACGTTTACGTGCGCAGGTTCGAGTCCTGTCATTGACGTTTTGCGTGGGCTCGTTCTTTTGGAGCCGCTGCCCCATGCGCATCCAAACACGCCGCTTGCGCCCACAGTTTACATTCGCGTAGCCAATATCTTGTACAATTGCACCGATCAGGCAGCAAGCATATGAACATACGAACACGCTACACTAATTTAATTCTTTGCAGACGACCATGGAAACGCCCGAGTCCCGGGCGAGATCCTCGACCAGGGCGTACACATGCGCCTTCTGGGGCAGGAACTTCTTGATGCTCAGGCCCGAGCTCAGCACAACAGCGCTCCGCGTTTTATTTACAGTGTCCCACTTGCAGATCTTCCCGTCGGTGCCCGCCGAGTAGAGGTAGTCGTCGTACACCAGATGCGTTATCGAGTGGAAGAGCCGCTTGTCAGCCAGCAGCTCTGAGTGCGCGTTGAAGAGGAACGAGTCGTCAGGGCTGGCGAAGCTCTCGAAGTGTATCTTGCCGCTGATGAGGCCGGCGAAGACGCCGTTCGGCGAGAAAGCAAGGGCCGTGACCGCGCTGAGCACGGGCTTGGCGAGTACCTCGCGGAATTCTGTGTCGTACACCTTCAGCATCCTCTCCGTCCCCACTGCGATCCTTCCGCCGGCCGCCGCGAGCGCTGTAATGCGAGAGTTGGCCATCTTGACGAACTCCAGCACGCATTCGGGCAGCGGTGCACCGAGAGATTGGCCGCCATCCTTGGCAGTGCTTGTGGAGTGCTGATCATTCTCGTTCTCTTTACAGTCTGTACCTCCCTGCTGTTCGCGAGCAGCCGCAACGCTCTGTGGGATTCGCCCGGGCATGCGCACGCCCGCGAGCATTTTAGACCAGGAACCCACGAGAAGCATGTCGCTGGCCACCGCCAATGCGCTGGGCAGCGCAACTGCGCCGACTTCCTGCACCTGCTCCAGATTGTGGTCCAGCATGTAGATTCTCCCGCTGGCCGCGGCGCAGGCTATCAGCTCCCCAGCAGCGGCGACCCGGGTGATCAGCTCGTCCATTTCTCTCCGTCCCTGCAATTTGCGTCCCTTGTACAGACACAGCGACCTATCCGTGAGGCTCAGGACCAGGCGATCCGCGTAGAGACAGCAGTCGACCACGGCGGCGGCGATGCTCGAGTCGAGCTCGCAGTACTCCATGGACAAATTTTTAGCGGCGGCTATTCCACTCCAGCAGAGTCCAGAAAACACCAAAAGCGATGAACTGGGTAACACGGCGCGTTCTAAATAACTAGCATTTATTAAAAACGTGGTTAGAATTCTTCATCTCGTCGATCAGCCACTTGAAGCCCGTGAAGACGCCGGAGTCCTGGATCGTCCAGCTGTGCCCGTGGTTCACCATCTTCTCGGTGTCCTCGCGCACGGAGGTGAGCATGCAGTGCGTCCTGAACACCTTCGTGTCGTGCTTCATGCACACGCCGCGCTCGAAGTCCGCGTCGTTGATCTTGAAGATGCTCTTCACTCTATCCATGCGCGCCTTGGCATCGATCCCCTCCTTCGCCAGCACGTCGACCTTGTTGAGCAGCAGCAGCACCGGTATGTTGTTCGTGAGGTGCGGCACGATCGTCCGGAACCCGTCGAACGCCGCCTCGAAGCGGCTCTCGTCGGCAATGTCGACCATGAACACGAGCCCCTGCACCTCCTTGACGTACGACGCCCAGAACGTGATGAAGTCGCGCTGGCCCCCGATGTCCCAGATCTTGATCGTCGTCCCGCCGATCGTCACGGAGTCGAGGTTGAAGCCGAGCGTCGGCACGGGCGTGCCCTCCCGGTTTCTGAACAGATTTACAAGCGAGGTCTTTCCGGCGGCGTCGAGCCCCAGGATCGCCATGGAGGTCGGGTCCTTCGACGCGAACATCGTGTCGATCACTTGGCTGATCCGCTTGGACAGAACTGACGGTATATTCCCCATTGTTGTTGGGGCTCCGCGCGCCGTCTAAAATTTTATACAAATAAATAGTTTCACCGGCCGCGCCTTCTGCCCCGCCTGGCAGCCGGAACGCGCATCGCGCACGCCTGCGTGTCTTTTTTCTACAGCCGGGGCGGCGCTACCCCCCAAATTGGTAGTCCCTCGCCAGTCTTACGGCGACCAGCTGGTACAGCAGCGGTGGAAGGGCTCTGGAGCGAACAGTTTTAGCAGGGAAATATTCCAGATAGATGGCGTTAAGCTGGGGCAGCAATCCTGGCCTATTCAGTACCGCCTTCTAGTCAATTTTAAAAAATACGCGATTTGCAATTTTTGGATGCTGCATCTTCAAACTTTTCTTTCCGGCTGCTGGAATTCTCCGCAGAAGCCGAAAGCCCACAGCTGTTGGTAATGTTGCTTTTTAAAAAGGGCTGCACTGCATTTATCAATAGATTCCCAGTCCGGCGGTCCGCAGTCCCCGACAGCGCTAGGGTAAAGGCGCATTAGAGGCTGCAAGACAGCTTCAAACGGCATTCGAACCTCATACATGCTAAACAAAACAGCCGTTAAACGTTTTACATCGAGTAAACAACAATGCAGCAGATGATCGGCCTGCTCTGTCTCTGCTCGACAGCCGCGGGCTATCTGATGGTGGAGGTCCCGGAATGGCCCGGCGGCCAGGCGCCCAACGGCTCCCGCTCGGAACTGGCTCCTTCTGGCGGCAGCCGCAAACTGGCGTGCGACGATCCGGTGGGATCGAGCAGCTACATCGAATGCATGCGCAGGCCAGACCAGCTCCCGGGATCACCGGCCGCGCCGGACGGGCCCAGCCCCTCCCGAGGAAGCTTTACGCCTCTCAACACTGATTCTCCGCTGCGCCAGCAACCGGGCCGCAAGCCGATCAATAACAAGCCCAGTGCAATTTATCCTAGTCAGCAACTGCCGAGGTCACCGGACCACGGTGGCGGCAGAGGAACGAGGAAACTGGGCATTCTAGTGCCAACCCCGCACCCCGGCATAAGTATGCCTGTTCCGATTGTCCATCCTCCGATTATGGTAGCTCCGCAGCCGCGGGCCCCGCCTGCACCGGCTTCTGCTAAGCCGCGTATCCAGAAGAGGCTCTCTAGGGCCGAGCCGCGGACCACAACCGTAGTCCATACGACTACGGTGACGGTGCATGCAATAAAGCCCGTACCGGCGGTTGTTGCAGTGCAGCCTAAGGTTGCCGTGAATCGAACAGTCACCGTCGCGTATACTCTGCCGCCCGAGGTAGTAACCACCACCGAGCCGGCCATAGTTATGCAGGCGCCGCCGTGCACTGTCACGGTTGCTGGCCCGCGGACCACTGTGCACGATGTGGCCCCGCCCATTACGGTTACGCAATCGCCCGTCACAGTGAGCCTTACCGAGAAGTACACTGTCCCGCCCATAACTACCACAGTTACACAGATTACGCCGCCAGAGACACTATACGTACCGCCCAGCACGCAGACGCTGCTCGTGACATCGACGCCGCCGCCTGTGGTCATGCTGAGCACTGAGATAGTGACGGTGGTGGTGACGGTCACCAGCTCTGCCACAGCCTCCGTAGCGCCACGGATGTTCGTGCGGGTTGTTGAAGCGCCGCCTGCTAATTACGGGCCCCAGCACAGCCCTGCGCCGACTGTGCGAGTTAATATCGCGCCTCCGAGCCAGCATGGGCAATCGCAGCCGGCGCCAGCCATGCCCTTTGCGCTCTTTCCCATGCCCGATAGCGGACACCCGAATTCACGGGGAAATAGCCTTTACATGCGGCCATCAGAGCCGAAGTTGGAAACTCCGGGCCCCAGGCCGCAGTGGGAGCTACCTAATGCGATCACTCAACCGGCTGATAATAATTCGCCTAGCCCCAGCGGTGATAATGACGGATCGAGAATATACCTGCCGTCGCCAATTGTAGGCCCTCAGGCACCCACGCAAGAGCAGCAGCCGACCGCCCCCAGCAACGCATGCCCTTTTGGAGCCAGCGGCCCGTGCTTAGGCACGCTGCTGACAGGAGCGTATTCTCAAACGGCGGCGAATGCAAATGGAGGCGGCTGCTCGCAGCTGAACGTCTCGGCCTGCGAGAGCACACTCGTGCCGCGGTATCCGAAGAGAAGAGCGCCTGCCTACTACCCCAGCGCCGGTACGCAGAGTACAGCCGAGCCGATGGACGCAAACCAAGATTCGGACGAGAAGACTCCGGCTCCGAGGCAGAACCAGCAGCTTATGGATAGGATCTCAGCCCTAATAGCCAACTACAAATCTAGTGCCTCATCCAGGCCTGCAAAGCCCAGACCGGACGGCGACTCGACGGAAGTTGTCCTACTCAGCGATCTGCTGCAGGGCGAGAATGCCGGCAACAGAGCAGAAAGTTGAGCGTCTGCTCAGAGTGAGCTGCGAAATAAATATTTAAGCAATAATTTGCTCTTATATTGTAAAACACCAAATGGACAGAAGAGCCTTGCTCTTTGCCGGGAGATATTGAATGATCATGTCAGTACAAACAGCTTCAGCTTGCGCCTGGTCTGGTTGTTTTTCCGTCCATAAAGGCGCGTGGGCACGTCGATTTTCCAGACACAGCTCGGCGCTATAAACAGTGCAGGTTTGGGATGCAATACTCTGCACTGCATCCTCGCGCAGATCCATATCACCTTGCGCATCGCATTGTGTCCCACGCCTTAAAAATATTCTGTCAAATAAAATCTTGCGAAGCCCGGCCCTATGGACCAGAGCCCGGCGCTGGAGGTGCCCAAATACCTGGATTTCTTGAGCAGGAACTACCTCATTATGGACAAAGCCGGCGAGGGCACGTTTAGCACCGTGTACTCGGCGCGCTGCAGGGCCACCGGCCGGCCCGTCGCGATCAAGTGCATCACCAAGACCAGCGCGCCGGCGCGCGTGCTGGACGAGCTGTCCATCATCAAAAAGCTCAACGGCGAGCATAATTGCGTAAAGCTGCTGCGCGTGGAGCGCAGCCTCGACCAGATCGTGGCCGTGTTCCCGCTGATCAGCGGGATAGACTTCAAGGACTTCGTGACGCGCTGCTCGATGCGCGACGTCAGGCGGTACATGTGGTGCCTGATCGAGGCGGTCGGCCACGTGCACGAGCAGCGCATCATACACCGGGACATCAAGCCCAGCAACTTCATGTACAACATGGCGAGCGAGAACGGCGTCCTCATCGACTTCGGCCTGGCCCAGAGCGAGAAGGAGCGGCCGACCATAAAGCAGAAGAAGGAGGCCCCGGTGCTCTTCTTCAACTCGATTCTGGCGCCCAGCAAGCCGCCGGGCTTCTTCCAGAACGACGCGCGGCCGATAATGAAGGCGGCGCGCGCCGGCACGCGGGGCTTCCGCGCGCCCGAGGTGCTTTTCCGCTACGAGTACCAGACGTGCGCGATCGACATGTGGTCGGTCGGCGTCATCCTCCTTTCGATCCTCACGACACAGTACCCGTTTTTCCTGAGTATCGAGGACATGGACAACCTCGTGGAGATCGCGCTCATTTTCGGGCACGGCGAGATGCGCAGGGCCGCCAAGCTGTACAACAGGAGCTGGAAGTCGAACATATCCACGATCAGCGAGGAGCGGATGCCGTTTGAGGTTCTCATCAGGCGCCTCAACCCGCACTGCGAGGTGGACAAGACCGTTTGCTCGCTGCTGAACTCCCTGATGGATCTGAACTACCAGACACGCGCCACTGCGAAGGAGGCGCTGAAGCATCCCTTCTTCAATCCCAAGTATATGTAGCACCGGTTTCTATCAGCTGTCGATTTCCTATGCCTATTTAGCTGCTGCATTATAACTGACACCGGCAATGGTTAGGCGGCTACTCAGACACAGCTGAATATTCTGAGGCGTCAGCAAATGAAGAGTAAATTATTAACATGACTATTCGTACGGCAAATCGCTGCACTCTACTCCTAATTTATTGCAAGATGCATGTTGTCGAGCGCTTTTCCGTCTATAATGAAAATTGTTTCGCCAGCGCATTCGTATTAGCCGGAATTAGCCATATGACGCCCGAAGAAAATGAAACACAAGGACTATGTATAGCAGTGTAGCAGCATAGGAGTATAGCTAAAAATTTAATACAAGCACCTAAAACAACGCACCGGCGGCAGCAGTAAAGCAGGCACTACTTGTAGATCGGCGCCTGGTCCTTGAAGAAGGCATGCGCCAGGGCCTCCGCGGCCGAGATGCGCGATACCGGGCTGTACTGGAGCATGCGGTCCAGCAGGCTCTCGAGCACGGGCTCGCGCACGACGGCGCCACAGCCGCGCGGCGGGTAGCGCGGGAAGTCCTTCTTGTACAGCGGCAGCTGCTCGACGCCGCGCCACGCCTTGTTGTCCGGGGTCCCGAGCACGGCGAAGATCTTGTGCAGCTGGTCGATCTCGGAGTCGCCCATGAACAGCGGGACCGTCGTGTGGATCTCCGCGATGATGCACGCGAGCGACCAGACATCCAGCGACGCGTCGTAGTACTTGCATCCGAGGAGCAGCTCGGGCGGCCGGTACCAGAGCGTCGTCACCTCCTGTGTGTAGCTGCGTAACGGCACAGTGGCTGCGCGCCCGAGACCGAAGTCCGCCAGCTTTATGTTGTAGTCCTCGTCGACGAGGATGTTCTGCGGCTTCAGATCGCGGTGGAAGATGTTCTTGGAGTGGCAGAAGCTGACGGCCGTGCAGAGCTGGTGCGCCATCTTGGCCACGTGCCGCCGGTCGATCCGGCGGCTGCTGACGACGAAGCGGTCGATCAGCCGCTTCAGGTCGGTCTCGATGTACTCGAACACGAGGTACATCTTGTCGTCGCTGTGGATGACCTCCATCAGGTCGATGATGGTCGAGTGCTTCAAGTTTTTGAGCAGGAAAACCTCCCTGATGGTCGTGGCGGGGATGCCCTCGTTCTCGCTCTCGGGGCGGATTTTCTTCAACGCGACGAGGCGGCCTGTCTGCCTGTCCTCGGCCTTGTAGACGACGCCGTACGTGCCCTCGCCGATCTTTTCGAGCTTCTGGAAGGAGCTTATAGCCATCGCAGGACTAAAATTTTCGCAAAGTCATTTCTGGACGTGCGACAGCGCAAAGGCGTCTGGGCCGCGGTGGACACAGGCGGCACGGCCCGCCGCTCGGGCGGCAGCTTCTCAGGTCCACTTGAATGCCCACGCGCCCACCGCTGCTCGTTCTGATTTTCAGCAATAGTGTAGAAATGGTGCAAAATGCTGTGCTTGCGACAGCAGCAAAAGACCCACGGTATCAAAACTGCCACCGCAAGAGCGGGCCGGCGACTAGAAAGATAACAAACGCATTTTATTAGCTGTAGAGCATGATCTTCTCGTCCTTGCGCCCAATGACCTTGGAGTACGCCTCGTCGAAGTCCTTCTGCATGATGACGTAGCGGCTCCCGCGGATCGCGAGCATCCCCGCCTCCTGGCAGACCGAGTTGATGTCCGCGCAGCTCAGCCGGTCCGAGCGGCGCATCAGCTGCTCGAGGTCGACCTCCTGGTTCAGGTTCATCTTCGCGGTGATCGCGGCGTACACGAGCCGCTTCTGCCGGCGGTCGGGCAGCGGGAACTCGATCTTCCTGTCCAGCCGGCCCGGGCGCAGCAGCGCGGGATCGATCGTGTCCGCGCGGTTCGTCGCCATGATCACCTTCACGTTCGTGTTCTGGTCGAACCCGTCCATCTGGTTGAGCAGCTCGATCAGCACACGCTGGACCTCTCTATCGGCCGAGGTGGACGCGTCGAAGCGCTTCGTGGCGATCGAGTCGACCTCGTCGATGAAGACGATCGACGGCGCCTTCTCGCGCGCCAGGCGGAACACGTCCCTGACCATGCGCGGGCCCTCGCCCAGGTACTTCTGGATGAACTCCGAGCCGTTGATCTTGATGAAGGTCGAGTTCGTCGCGTTCGCCACGGCCTTGACGAGCATCGTCTTGCCCGTGCCGGGCGGCCCGTAGAGCAGCACGCCGCGCGGCGGCTCGATGCCGATGGCCTTGTACAGCTGGAACTGCAGGATGGGCAGCTCGACGGTCTCGCGTATCTCCTGCTTCTGGATGTCAAGCCCGCCGATGTCTGCGTACGTGACGTCCGGCTTGTCCTCCTCGCCCAGCACGGGGATGGTCGAGTCGGCCTCGGGCGGCAGCACGTCCACGATCGCGGACGAGTGGCGGTGCAGCGCGACGCTCGTGTTGGGCACGAGCAGCTCCCGGTCGACGGTGCTGAGCACGCGCACGACCGTGTTGGAGCCCGCGGTGCTCGAGACGATGGCCGTGCTCGCGTCGATGGCCTCCAGGAACTGCCCCATGACGAGCGGCACCGAGCGCACCCTGTTGATCTCCTCCTTGGCGCGGGAGAGCTCGCGCTTCAGGACCTCGATCTCCTCCTCGACGTAGGCCGCCCGGATGTTCAGCAGCTCCAGCTCCTTCTGCTTTTGTTTGTAGGTCAAGTATCCGACTGCCGGGACCATGGGTGCAATTTTTGAGCACACTAAACGCGCGCCGCAGCATCAGCACTGCGGCGCCTGAGCGCCCGCGCGTCCGCTGCATGGCTGATGCTGCCCTTTCTTGCATTGCGGACGCGTACTCTGGGTTGCTCGTTGTCAGGCGTAAAATCGAGCTGTGGCTGCACCGATAGGCAGCATTATTGCCACCGTGTGTGCATAACTGCACCAGCGGCCTGCTGTTTCACATCGGCAACCGCCCGGATGAAATGTAACGGCCGCGCCATAACAAATGGACAGCGGCAGAGTGCAGGCATTCGCCACCCGCTTCAACTACAGGCTGATCGAGGGCCAGCTGAAAAACGCAGTGAACGGCCACAGCCTGCTCAGGGCCAAGAGCGCAGCTCTGCAGGCCAAGTACAGGAAAATGGAGGAGCACTACAACGCCCGGATGTCCGACATCAGCGGGCTGTTTCAGCGCGCGTTCGCCCTTCTCAGCCGCGCAGAGTTCTTCGGCGCAGACATGGGCGTGTTCGAGAGCCAGTGCGCGCGGGCGCCGGTGCTGGTGGGCACAACCGTCGAGCAGGTCTGCGGCGTCTCGCTCCCGTCGTTCGAGCTCGTCAGGGCGCCGGGGGCCGCGCCCTCCACGCAGTTCCGCGGCGCCTCCAAGCTCCGCGAATGCAGAGAGGCCTTCGACGCGCTCCTCGCGCTGCTCGTGGACATGGCGTCGGTCAAGAACTCCTTCGCCGTGCTGCGGCAGACGCTCACGATGACAAACAGACGCGTCAACGCGCTAGAGCACATCATAATCCCGCGGCTGCAGCGCACACTCGTGTTCATCAGCGGCGAGCTGGACGAGCAGGAGCGCGAGAGCTTCTCGCGGCTCAAGAAAATCAAAGATATGCCAAAATAAGGCGGAGTCTGCTTTAAATATAATTTAGAAGGCCTGTTCAGGGAATAAGGGTTAGCTGGCAGTATTAACTACTGTTCTAGTCTTAATTCCCGCTTAATACATCTGCTTTTTACAACTGTCCAAGGTCTCTTTTAAAAATACAGCTCAAACCCAGCAAACGACCGCGAGCGCTGAAATCTTCGACGTTATGCGTGGCACTCATGCCCAACACGGCCATCTTTGGGCGGCCCCTCGCCTGCACGCGCGCCGGCTGCTGCGAACACCGTTCGTAAAATTTTTGGTAAAATTTTACCCACGATGATTGCCAAGAACTTGAGTATTAAGCAGAGGTACAACCTCATCAAGAAGCCGGAGGCGGCCGCCTTCGAGCTCAAGGGCAAGCACGAGAAGTACGCGCGCAAGTCCTTCCCCAAGTCCAGCGAGAACGTTTCCGCCGCGTCGATCATCAAGTACGCCGTCAAGAACGAGCGCGCCGCCAAGATCATGGAGGCCAACAACACACTGGTCTTCATCGTCGACATCAAGGCGACCAAGCCCGAGATCAAGGCAGCCGTCACCGAGCTCTACGGCGCCCGCGTCAAGAAGGTCAACACCCTCATCTCCTTCAAGCAGCACGCCAAGAAGGCCTTCGTCAGATTCGTCGAGGAGGGCGCCGCGGTCGACATCGCGTCCAAGGCTGGAGTTTTATAAAATCTTATATTGGTCACTTTGTGTTATTTTGTTGCATTTTCGCGGTGTTTTCAACTGCTTTAATAAGCCTATTGCGACCATCTTGTAACGATATGAACATGAGCGTATGGATAATGCCTTTTAGCGAACGCCTTCGCTGTAGAAAGTCTGAACCGGCCGTGCAGACGCAAAATAACGTACTGTAAATCTTTATTGCGAGGTTAAAAGTTCCGTTATCTGCGCCGGGTCCATGGGCGCGAGGTCGCTGTTCGCCTGGCCCATGCCGAGGAACATCACCGGGGCTGACGCGCTGAACGACAGGTTCAGCACCTGCCCGATCTTGCTGTCCACCGTGTCGACCTTGGTCAGCAGGATGCTGTCGATCCTGCGGCCCTGGCAGCCCTCGTCGATCCACTTGTTGAACTCCTTGATGTGCGAGAGCGAGTCGCCGCCGACGAGCGCCTCGCCGACGAAGATGATGTGGTCGGGCGCGTTCATCTTGATGAGCTTGCTGAGGCTCTGCATGAGGTGCTCCTTGTTGTGCATCCGCCCCGCGGTGTCTATCAGCACGACGTCGTAGTCTTCGCTCCGCGCGCGCTGGATCGCCGCGCGCGCCACACACGCGTCGTCCTTCGAGTAGCCGCTCTCGTAGAAGCCCACGCTGTGCCCGCCCACCTTGAAGCGGTCGACGTGCACCTGGAGCTGCTCGACGGCGCCGGCGCGGAACGTGTCGCACGCCGCGATGTACACGCGCAGCCCCGCGCGGATCAGCCAGCACGCCACCTTCGCGAGCGAGGTGCTCTTGCCCACGCCGTTCACGCCCACGAAGCAGATGACGTACGGCCCGTCGTGGCTGCGTATGCGCTCGAGGAAGGCATCGTGGCCGAACGCCGGGATCACCTTGCGCAGCTCGTCCGCGACCGCGGCCTTGAACTCGCCCTCGCTCACCTCGGCCATCCCGCGGCTCCTGAAGCCGGCGGTCACGTCGTCCGTGATCAGCTTGCTGAACGACGGATCCACGTTCTTGGTGATGAGGAAGTCGTTCATCCTGCTGCTCAGCGCGTCGGCCGCTATCCGGCCGCTGAACAGGCTGAACACGCGCTTCACATCGACGGCCCGGATGCTCTCGGCGATGCTGGACACGACCGACTGCGTCTCGCTGTAGTTGAGACTGTCGGACGCGTCTGCGTCGCGCTGCGCGGGCCCGCTCGGCTTACTGGCCGCATCCCCTCTGAGCGCGTCGACATGCTCGGCGGTTAGCATCTCGTTGTCCCCGAGCGTGAGCACGGCCGGTTCGTACTTCGCCACCAGCGCCTTCAGGGCGGGCGTCCTCCCGATCGACAGATAGACTATCTGGTCGCGGATTTCGCACTCGACGATGTCGTCCTTGATCTTCTTCGTGAACACCGGGTTCTGCGGGCTGATGGACTGGACCAGGCTGTTCAGAAACGCGGGCTGCTTGCCCGCCTCGAACAGCACGAAGCCCTTCTTATTAAAAATCGTGAAGTACTGCATGGGCTTGCGGCGCAAAACTTTTACATCCGCGCTGGCGCATCTTCTCGTCTGCATCCTGCTCGGGAAGTATGGTTTGTAGGGGAGCAGCAGAAACCGGCCAAGCTCAACGTAGGAATTCATTGCTAAGAGATAGCGCAGGCAAGGGATGCTTATCCTTGACAGCTCTAGTCTTGGGTGATGCCAGTTCGCGTTTTTGGCTTACAGTGTGAGGAGTACACTTCAAATAAGAATTATGGATTGGCGCCCTGCACTTCATATGCTCCCATTATGCGGTGCGGCACTTGCTTGCGCACCGGCTGCTTAAGACAAATTTTTACCGTGCGTCCCGGATGAGTCTTACCATCGAGCACGGGATGTACAGCACATACGCTGGCTCGGCGAAGTTCAGCACGCAGACGCAGTTCGTGGTCGCAGCGGTCCAGAGCCCCGCGGACGCCGCCTCCAGAAACGAGGGATGCCCGGCTGAGCTCGTCTTCGATGTGCGGTGCAAATGCGCTGGCGCCGCCAAGGCGCAGGAGAGCCTCATCGCGGCGCTGGTCGCCAAGCTGCTACGCAGATACGTGGTTGCGGGATCGGATGTCGGCAAGACGATGGTCGTGAGCATATGCGCCAACACGTACAGCCTGTCGCTGATTCTCAACGCTGTCCTCGTTGCCTGCGTCGACGGCGGCATCCCGCTCTCCGGCATGTTCTTCTGCGCGGGCGAGGAGGAGCTCTTCGTTCTGGACGAGTCCGGGCTCGCGCTGCGCCACAGCCTGCGGCCCTGCACCGCCGAGATCCTCGAGCAGGCCCGTGCCGAGGCCATGCACGCCAAGGAATGCATCGAGGCATCCATCAGGGACATGTTTGAGTTCCGCCACTGAAGCGGCCTGGGCATCGTGGAACAAGCTGTGCTTTGCTTTCTTATTAGCGTAGCATATGCTCACCACAACCAGCGCTGGAGTAATATAGCCTGCCAGCGGCCTTTGCAAGGTTATGAAGCGCCCAGGCAGACCACACTTGCTTTATATAAACTAGATTTTATTCACTTTGTAACGCGCTGCGATCGCTGGTGGGCTAACCACGGCGCGGCTTAGAAGTTTTCGAACCCGTCGAAGTCGCACGGGCCGGACTTCCGGCACTCGCCGAGCATCATTTTGTACTGCTCGTAGTACTTGCGCGCGAGCTCCGCGTAGTACGGCATGTCGAGGTCCTCCATGGCGCGGATCATGTCGTCGCCCGTGATCGTCTTGCGCGCCTCCAGGTCGCAGATCTCCTTCGCCCTGCACGTGACGATCGCGATGAACTCCGAGGAGCTCCGCTGCATCGTGGTCTTCGAGTCCTTCGAGACCTTGGCGAGCGGCGGGATCGAGCGCTTCATTATCTTGGAGATGTTCGCGATGGGCAGCTGCCTGTCCGTGAACTTGAGCACCGTCTTGTTTTCTTCGTCGTCCAGGTCGTGCATCATGTGCTGCTGCGGCTCTCGCGCGGTTCCCATTTATAGGGCCAAAGATGAAACAGTGTATTTGAATCTTAAACGCCCAGTTAGAGAGTGGCCATATCATTCAATCACCCAGTGCGCAGGACAGCCGTATGTGGTTCGTTTTAAAGTTGCATGCTATGCAGCCGAATGCCACGGCGCGCGGCATTGAAAAATCGATCAAATCACTAAAATATATCAGTGCGTAGTAAACAAAAATACGATACATCCGCGCGCTTCTACTGCTTTAATACACACTGAGACGTCAGGATGTCTGCATCGTACTGATCCGCCGCTGATATTGGTAGTTTTTAAAAAACCCAGCAAGCAGTAATAGTGGTCACCGCATATGATTGCCCTATAGAAAGACAAAACAGATCATGTGTAGAATATTAAACGTTTATTGCCTGGTCTTGCTCTCGATGATGCCGTCGACCCGCAGGAGCTGGATGACAGCCTCGAAGGCGCTCTTCACGCACTGCTTCTTTACAATTATCGGCTCCATCACGAGCTCCTTCATCGACACGAGCTCGCCCGTCACGCCGTTGATCCCGAGCTGCGGATCGCCGCCGATGCGCCGCTCGAGCTTGTTCAGAATGTCGAGGGTCGAGCCGACGCCGCTGTTGGAGGCGATGATGGACGGGATCACCCGCAGCGCCTCAGCGGCGGCCGCGTACACCGCTGCCTCCAGCCTGTCGCCCCCCGCCTGTTTCAGCGCGAGCAGCATCGACATCTCGCTCGAGCCGCCGCCCGGCACCAGCGCGGGGTTGACGAGCACGTTCTTCGCGATCTTCACGGCGTCCATGAAGTTGCGCTCGAGCTCGGTGAGCAGATCCTTGGACGGGCCGCGCAGCACGACGCTGACGGCGCGCGGGTTCCTGCAGCGGCTGAACTTGCAGTAGTTCTCCTTGTTGATTTTGATGTACTCGAACAGGCCCGCCTCGCCCAGGTGCCGCTCCTCGATGTCCTCCAGCCTGTTCATGATCATGGCGCCCGTCGCCTTGGCGATCCTGATCGCGTCGCTCTTCTTGATCCGGCGCACGGCTGTGATGTTGCTTTCGTACAGAATGCTCAGCGCCAGCTCGCTGACGCCCTTCTCGGTCATCACCACGTCGGGCCTGAGCGCGACTATCCGCTCGCACATCCTGCGGACCTGCGCCTCCTCGAGCTTGAGCGCATGCGTGAAGTCCTCGGCGCTCGCAAACTCGAGGTTCGTGACGCTCTCGCCCTTCTTGTACTCCAGCGGCGAGTCGATGAGCAGGATCTTGGGGTTCTCGATCCGCTTGCGCATCTGCGGGTGCACGAGCTCCTTCTCGAGCAGGATGCCCTCGAGCACCTCGCACTCCTCGAACGAGCCGAGGATCTTCTCGACCTTGATGTCGGTCTTGATGTCGATCCGCATGCTCTCCGCATCGGAGGCGCCGCCGCGCTTGATCAGCGTGGCGGCGCGCAGCGCCAGCTCGGGCACCGGCACGCGCAGGATGGTGCAGACCTTGGTCGCCACGCCCGCCCGGATGATGGACAGCAGGTCCTCGAGCTTCGCATCGGTCGACACGGCGTCCAGCGTGGCGAGGCACAGGTCCTTGGCGCGCGTCAGCGCGCGGCACACGCGGATCGGGTGGTGGTCGGCAAGCAGCGGGACCGCCTTGTCGAGCAGCTCGGCCGCGAGTATGATCACGGACGTGGTGCCGTCCCCGCACACGTCGTCCTGCGTCTGGCTCAGCTCTATCAGGCACCGCGCCGAGGGGTGGCTCACGTCCATCTCCCGCAGGATGGAGTTCCCGTCGTTCGTGAGCTCGATCGAGTTGATTTTCGTCAGGACCATTTTCTGCATCGCGCGCGGGCCGAGGCAGGTGCGCACGATGGAGCTCAGCATCTTCGCGGCATACGCGCTCGCCTTCTGGATCGCGTTCGGATCGCTGGAGACCAGGATATAGGCCTTCTGGAGCGGCTGCTGCATTAGGGTAAAATTTTCAAGTCGTCGTCTTGTGCGCGTCGGGATGTGGTGCAGTAGACGGGATGCTTTGGGCGCTGCTGTACAATAATTTGGACTGCTGCATTCTAACTGCCGCTCTTCACGCTTTACAGAAAACGATCCAAGCCTGTGAATTTTAACCATGGCCCGATTTGGCACACTAGGCTTTGTAAGGCACAGCAATGAAACAGCAGTGTACGGAAACACATTTATTACGAGTGCTGCGCTCACTTGCCAGGATATCTACCTTAGCAATACGCTGCGCCCTTAAGCTCTAGTTTATGTATTCGTAGTCCTTCGCGCTGCTCTTGATGACAATGCTCCCGTCCCTCTGGCGGATCTCCTTCAGCCCGTTCGCGAACGTCCGCTCGACCTGCCCGTTTGCAAACTCGTAGGTCACGACCTTGGACTTCGAGTCGTACAGGTAGCGGTACTCGTGGTTCTTGACCACGTACACGCTGCCGTCCTTCAGATAGTACCGGCTCTTCCCGCACTTCTCGTCCCTGCGCACGACCTTCTTGCCGTCCTTGATGCTCTGGCACTCGGTGTTCAGCGCGCGCAGATCCTCGATCTCCTTGTGCAGCATCGCCACCACCGTGAGCGCCTCCTTGTTCTCCAGCTTGGTCAGCAGCTCGTCGATGTACTTCATCTTGACCTGTATCGCCTCCATGTGGTTGTCCATCCTGGGGGCTTTCCGCGGGAAAACCTTTGCTGCTGACTGGCGCTGCACGGCTCTAGAGAAAGGGCGGATGGCCTTGTGCACAACTAGCATACAGCGCAAGCGGCGGAGAGCGCAGGCACTACAGTCTCCAATGCTTGCGTCTGTTATTGCAGGAACTAGTATACGGATGTAAGACCAGGACTGAAAGTAAACAGTTTGCAGGCAGATGCACATGGCAACTTTCCACCACTCCAGTAACACCACGCCAGTTCAAATATATGAGCCATTTATTGATTGAAGTCTGTGAAGGGCGCCGCAGCGAAGTCGCTGCCGGGCCGGACAAGACAGACACCGCCGTCCTCACCGCCGGAGCAGTAGATGTCCAGAGTCGGATGCACGTCCAGCGCATTGATCGTTCCGAAGTGCGTCGTGTACGAGCCGACCTTGGCCTGCGTCACCACGTCGTAGACGCACGTGTCGAACGTGCTCTTGCCCTTCGTGGTCGTGACGTCCCTGGCGTCCATTCCGCCGACGGCGACGAGCTTGTCGTTCGTGCTGAAGATGCACGCGCTGTTGATCGGCTCGTCGCAGTCGAACTTCTTCTTGATGCTCAGCGTGTCCGTGTCCACGATGGCGGCCGAGGAGTCCAGCGAGCAGGTGACGAAGAAGGAGCGGCACGTCGAGGGCTTCAGATTGGTGATCTTGCCGCGGTGCACGGGCGCGCGGCAGACGACCTTCCCGGCGCGCAGGTCGTACCGGGAGACGGAGCCGTCGACGGAGGAGAACACAAGGGAGTCCTCGCTTCTGAACAGCTTCGTGGTCGACACGTCGAGCAGCACGAGCTTCTCGTGCGCCGGCGCGCGCGGGTCCCAGTGGCCCAGGAAGCACTCCTTGCCCATCGAGTGGTCCGTGCAGAAGTGCAGCGTGGGCCCGAAGTCCACGCCGCGCACGATCGACGGCACCTCGATCTCGCTGGCGACGGCGCCGGTGAGCAGATCCCACACGATGACCGAGAGATCCAGCGCGGCGCTCGCGAGCTGGTTCTGGTGCGCGTCGATGGCCGACACGGCGCCCTGGTGCTTGTCGAACGAGCCGAGGAGCTTCCCGTCCAGATTGATCATGCTCGCGGACCAGTCCTTCGACGCCGCGAAGAACACATCGCCGTCCGGGTGGAACTTGAGGTCGGAAATCGGCCGTTTGTGAAACAGAATCGTCTGCTGGGTCGATTCCATCAGAGGGAAATTTTTTGAGCCGCTTTTACGGCGCTGCGTTTTATTTTATGCGGCCGCGGCACAGATCGTGCGGATTTTTGGGGCCCATGGGCGCACGCATACGTGCCTTCCGGGACGTGTACCGCCGGCGCATTCTGGAGCGCCTGGCTGCGCTGCCGCTGCACACCCAGCTGAGGGAGATAAGCGGGAGCGCCATCCTCCTGGTCGACTGCTGCGGGCTGTCCTACAGATTCGCCCGGACCTTCTGGCAGGCCGGTGCGCGGATAGTCGTGCTGGAGAGAAACTGGGAAGCGGAGCTCAAAGGGCTCAGGGACGAGCTGGCGGCCTACGACTTTGTCTATGCGATGGTCGCCGAGGAGCAGGAGCCCGCGATAGACTTCGAGGCGATCAGGATCATTTTCTACCGCAATACGATCATCAGGACCGCGTGCTTGTGGTGATCTGTTCATGCCATAATTGAGACAGTATTGAGGCCAGGTGTGAAGATGGTAGCTTGTCATTGCAGTGGTAAACCAGATTTATTTATACTGCTTGAATGGTAGTTCCTGCTTACCGTTGTCCATAGCTGCTTACTCTGCTCATATGGCGAGTGTTGCTCCACTGAACAGCTTCTTAACTGCCTGTGCCACCGCGGCCGCGGAGAAGTTGCCGTTGGTGATGCCGCCCACCGATAGCATGATGGCCATTATGGTTGCGATCAGTCTGTACGGCTCTATGGTCCCTCTGCAAATCTTCCTGAAGTGCATGTAGGCGCCTTTGAGCTCTGCTACGAATGCGCCTTCCAGCTGCGTTGTCTGGCGTGGCGGTCTGTAGAGCGTTTTAGGTTTATACGTGTAGTTTGCCAGTCCTTCGGTGCTTACTACAAACGCATAGTCTGCCAGCTTACGCAGCTTCGCGTTGTCCTTGTCTGCTACGTGTCTGATGCAGAGACACGATCCCTCGGCTCTCAGGCCCTCGAGTGTGTAGACTATACGCTCGTCTGTTACATTGGCAGCTACCGCCTTGACGTACGCGACGTCGTTCGTGTATATGAGCATTTTGGTGCTTGGCCGCAGAGCCTTCTCTTTGATGGCATTGTTGAGTTGCCTCTCCGTCTCTTTCAGCTCAATGCTGCTTAGGCTGGGAGGGCTCGGCCACTCTGTGCTCTCATCGGGCAGCCCAGTATCGCCTGGGCCTGATTGCATCGGGCGCCCGGGCTGGTGATCCATGGCGCCAGCTGCTGCTTCCAGCGTATTTGAAAGCGGGCTTTCTAAATAGTCCGTCCCTGCACCGCTGTTGAAAATATTTAGAATGATGAAGAGAACCACATCGCTCACACTAGTATCAGTTTCTGTGCAGGTATAGGATTTGGTAAGCAGGGACAGATAGTCGCTGATCCGTGCGGCTCTCGGCTCATGGAGGAGCCTTGGTACGCGCTTGGCATACGAGAAGTAGCCCAGTCCCTTCAGATGCAGCTGTCCTCTGCCGTTGCGGCGCAGATGCCCAACCACCGTGCCCACTCCATTTGCGATCTTTCGATTTAAGGTAAAATACGCGTAGGTGCCGCTGAAGCTGAGCAAGTAGGTGTATGTTGTGTAGGAATTGGAGCGCACGTTCACTAGCCCGGTCTTGCATGCGCTGCAGGGCAGGGGCGTCTGCTTCTTGCTCAGGGCAGTGCGCACTATGCATTTGTTCTCCGGCATTATTTTGAATGCACGCTCGCCGATGGAGAGGACGTATGCTCTGCTTGCGCAGGCCCTGTTGGTGCAGCGCCATGTGCTGCTCGCGTGCTCCGTGGTCTGTCTAACGTAGAAAGCACTACCTGTGCAGTGCAGCAGCGCGCCCGATAGCTCGAAGGCTGTGCGGTGGCGTGGGACGGGCTCTTCGTGGCAGAGACGAGTCAGCCGGCTGCAGGGATCGAATGGGAACTGCCGTATGCAGAGTTCCAGCACGAAGAACTCACACGGGTTGATGGTCTCCACCTGCCAGTAGCCGAGCTTTCTGAACAACGCGAGGTAGAAGACCTCCATGGCCCGCTGTATGCCCTCCTCCGCTGCATAAACATCGCACACGAGCCAGCGCATTTCTGGATGCAGCGCGTACAGACTTATGAGCTCCACATCAACGGCAATGCGCGCCCAGGTAAGGATCACGCCATCGTCGTCGATGCTCTCAGCGACGGCGCTCGCGATGCCCGCGAAGTTCTGCTCCATGAGGATGCTGGCCGGTCCTTCCGCTGGAATGGCGCTGCGCAGACAGCTAACGACTATGTCCATATGCATAAACAGCGCTACTTTAGAATAGATAAAGATTTATTGTCGTTAGAAATAAATTTACTTAAGGAGTATAATGGTATGATCATTCAAATATTCACGCTTGCTCCCGCGTCCCCTGTGCGCATCCGCGCACCAGCTCCTCCACCGCCAGTTCAGGCCGCGCGCCGTCCCCCTC
>JALRLY010000208.1:0-16489 GCA_023647555.1 Pancytospora philotis
CACATAAAATAATTTACTGAGAAGTGAGCTGCTCCTGAAAAACTGGTTACAAATTTGCCCGAACAGGGAGATTTCAAGCAGCCCAAAATGGCTGCCTACAAAAAAATATGAGCCGGGAGGGTTTATATAGAGATCGATAATACCGTAAAAATAGTGGATACCGCAGTACTGCGCCTGTGCAACCGCCTGTTTGTCTTAATCACGCTCTTTGCGCTACGCCAGAGCGCGATTAGATAGAAACGAAGCATGCTGATCAGCTGATAATAATACGGCGAAATTATATACACAAGCTATTTATAATACTTTATTAGGTCTCAGTTGCGTTTGCGATATCTTATTCGATTTATTTGAGCCTGCCGGCGGCTCCAGACCCACGCTTTACGCGTCTAGACCGCTCATCAGCAGCCCGCATGGCAAATCAAACACCAAAATTGAGGCCATGTACTTTATTCTCCAATCAGACATGCCTTCAGCAGATAATGCACGATGACTCCCTCCGCAGCAGGTCCTTCACGCCCATCAGATCCTGGACCCTCTCCAAAAGCCTCTGCGCAGAGATCTCACCATCCCCGATACAGTCCATCAACAAGTCCCTGAACGCCGCATACGGAAGCCCATGCACTTCATTAAACGCGATTTTCTTGTGAAATGTGATCGTACTAAGCGTTTTCCTGTAGGCATCGTCCCGAACCTCCAGCAACTCAACGAACCCGCGCACACATTCGGGGCTCAGCACGTGGCGGTGGTGCCTGAACACACTGCACAGGCCGCAATAGTCACGATCCGACCGCGCAAAGACCGCGAATATACGCAGCAACAACATAATATCCTCCACAGAAGGCCCGGCGGGGAAAACCTCCCGAACAAGCTCAGGCGAGAGCGGCCCGGGTCTGGGAAGTTTCCGGAAGGTCTTCTGCAATAGCACGTACGCCTCAATCACGCTAAATATGTCATCCCAGCGCCCGCAAATCCGCCACAGCAGAGTGCTATACTCAAAGCGCTTGGCTGGGTCTGCCGCCGCCGCGATTAGAGCAAACACCGACCATCTGTAGTAGCAGGTCTCAGGCGCGTCGCTGTACAGGCTCAAGCTGCTACTTCCGTGCCGGCGCGGAAAGCACCTCGCCGCTGCCGTGTAAAGATTTGCCGCGTCTGCACAAAAATTGTGCTTCTCCAGTAATTCCGCGCTACCGGCTGCGCGGGCAGCTTCATCATGGGCTGCCGCAGCGCGGGCAGCTTTAGCTTGAGCTGCCGCAGCCCCGATAGCGGCAGCCTGGACAGCTTTGGCGTGGCGAGCAACAGCGATAAACGCAGGCGAATCGTACTCGTATTGGCAAACGCCGGGCATAACGCCGCTAAAGCTCCGGATGCTATTTTCGTACCGGAGCTCAAAGCACCTCGCTACTGCTAGGCAAACCCCGCTACTCCACGGGCCTTGCACGCAACCGGCCGCCCGGATCTTGCTGCGTGCGCGCAGCTCCGCATGGCGCAGCAACATCTCGGGAATATCGTACCCATCGCAACAAACGCGGAAGCCGTCGTACGCATACTCATCCCATTCCTGCATCCTACGCGACAATGCATCCATATGCAAGAGAATGCTCGGGAAAAGATCGGTCCGTGTGCCGACGCAGCGCCGCAGGCTGCAGGCGATGAAGGGGCGCAGCGTATCATCGACAGTCGCAGCGCTGCCCATGATGTTGCCCAGCAGGGCTACCGCCGGGCTGTCGGCGGTGAGCGCCCGCTGCGCGGTACCGCTTCTGCCGGTGCTCCGCGCCAGAAGATCCTCAAGCGCCGGAAGCTGCTGATCTCCCGCCCTCACCGCTTCGCCCAGCGACTGCATCGGCGTGTGGGCCATCCAGCGGCTGATTGCGACGTGGCAGGCCAGCGAGTCGCTCGCTGCATACGCCTCCGCGATGCGCGTCTCAGCTAGTGCCCGGTGCGCGGCAGGATTCAGGCCCCGCTCGATGCTTTCTTGGATCAGACTGCAAAGGGAGGGTGTGATGGGGTCTTTTGCTGCCACATGCGCAAACCTGTGCACGTAGTCGCACGGCGGGTCCTGCTTCTTGAGCGCCGAAACCAGTCTACTGCGCCGCTCGTCAACTAGGCCGATCTCCTGGGACACGTACTCCATCTCGACCTTCTCGGGCTTAAAGGCCAGCCTCAAGACGTAATCGCACCCTACCTGATCACGGGTTGACCTAAAAAACAGCCATAGCGATCCAAAGCGCGCTCCGTCAGACGCTGTGCAAACTACAAAACGAGCCCTGATGAACACGCGCGAAAATTGGTTGAGCACCAGTGCAACCTTGTAGCCGATATGTTGGCAATGAGAAGTAGTGCCTGTATCGCTCAGGGCATCCTCCAGCAGCTGCTGCAGATACCGGAGCTCCGTCTCAGGCTCGCCGAGGACCCACGCAAGCAGCACCAAAAAGTTTGCGGGGTCGGTTGCCAGCCCAGCGGAGATGCTTACGCCGCAGCAGCCCGTAATAAACTCACTTGCCGACGCCCTGGCCGCCGCAAGAAAATCCTCGTAGCTCCTCCCGACATCTTCCCACCGACTCATGGAAATAAACCCCGTCCTTTTGACGAAGTTTGATGCCTCAAATGCCAAGCCTACATAGTTTCCTAGTGCACATCGCAGCGCGTTCTCTGGGCCTTGCACCAAGCGAGGCTCCCAATGATTGACGGCCGGGTGCGTGCTTATGCAATAGCACACCTTGAGCAATGCCGACACTACGTGCTTGCTGTCGTCCCCATCGCTATAATTGCCATGGTCGAAGTTTCGCCAGTGCTCGAGCAGCACGGACTGCGCACCACCAAATGCTATTTCAGCCTCTGCGAGCCCACTATACCCGGCTACGTCCCTATAGCCACGTACATAATCAGTGTCCGTCGTAAAGAAGCGCGGGCTCGGCCGTGCACTGGGGTCGCCAGCGGGGAGCTTTGCGACGATCTCTCTGGCGGCCTTGAAGATACGAACGATGGCACTGCGGCTGCCGAAGAGCTCGCAGATGTACGCCTGAATCAGGAAGCTCGGGCGGTCGGTGTAGTGGAGCCCGTAGCCGGCAACCTGGCTTGCAATGTTGCCACCATACTTAACGAAGAACCTCACGGCCTCCAGCGTGGCACTGTCTGCAGACTCCAGATCTAGCACATGCACAAACGAGCCCGTGACCGCATCGTAAGCAACGAGAGAGACCGCTCCTTCACCCCCATCTGTGCAGCCGCTGCCGCCATGGCTCAACCGAATATCCCCGCCACCGGCAAGCACCAGCAGCGCTGCAAACAGCTCCACACGCGCGCGCCCGTTCAGATTGCAGAACGGCGCCCCGGCGCTCTTATCGACGACCACCACATCATTCTCGACCGTGAACATGGTTTTCATGATTTTGTAGTACTCGGATAGGTACACCACCGCCTCGCTGTCGCCAGAAAGCTCCCGAACCTCGTCCTCGTGCGCATTCCTCGTAAATGTGCAGTCCCCTTTGTCCGCATCACCGGCACAGCTGTAGGCGAGACGCATCGGCGCAGCATACTTGCGCTGCTTCGCAACCATGCCGTTGTTGACGCACGGATGGCCCCTCATGATGTTGAGCGGGCCCTCGGGATCGACATACTCCCCGGCTCCGTACGCTTTATCCAATGCATATGCAATGTCGGTGGTACGAACGCGCGCGCTCACAAAGACCTGCGTGGGAGCGAGCAGCAACTGCAGGAGGCTCCGCACTCGCGACATGGGGCCGTGCAGCAAAATTTTAGATTACTAACGGCGCCGTACATTCAAAAGCGCTAGCGACCCGACTTATCAGAGCGCCTGCCGATTATTGCTGATCTTATATCGGGCATCTACCAAGTGGCACTCGCGCCGTTCGGCCAAAACAAGTCCCCGAGTCCAGTCGTGCTTTGCTGCAAAATTTCACAGCCCCAGGCGCTGAACACAAGAGCCAGTGTCTCGTATTACAATATTCCGCTGATCAGGAAATGCCTCGCCACGACGCCGCAGATGACTGAGCTTCTTATGAACGGTCTTTTCCATTGTAAGCGAAATTCTGCGGCTCCGCGCGATGCCTGGCGCTTTCCGCGCGCGATCGTGTTAAACAGGGGATACCCAGGCCCCAGTTATCAGCATTAGAAGTCGACCGAGTCATGCCGATTTTGCTGGCAGTGCTTAAGCAATGTTCGAGCGAAGGATCAAATTTAGAAGGCAGCACAAACGCTGTGCATTTCGTCCAATGTCCGCGCATAAATCTGAATACAGTGCTCAACAATAAATCTGTTTGACCCATTAAGGGCCAGGGCTCAACATTCTAATCATTTTTGGGCTCCTCAAAACCCTGTTTGGGGACAGCCGTGGCTCCTCGAACAGCACGGTACAGCTCTAATCCATCACTGAGCCGTGGGAATATTCTAATTGGCCATCCGATCCTGGTCTGTGTTGGAAATGCATCCTGGCACCTGTGCATGGCTCGATACGCCTCACATCTACAGAATGGCAGCGCGCGCATGCTGCTATGCCCTGCTTCTCGCTCTTCCTTGGCTGGACAGGCCCCGAATCGCAATGAACTGATGTGGGCCCGAACTCAGCGCAGATAAGTACTCAGCACGCAAACACCAAATAATGCCCCAGCTGGTTAACAACAACAATGCACACCCAGGCTGCTCTCGAAGACCCAGAGCACGCCGGCATAGTCGGCCTCGGAGGAGACAAGCAGCGCGTACAGACTCAGGAGTGTGCCGAGCTGGGCCGGCATGGCCCCCTGGGATACACCTCGGCAACGACCCAGCGGGACAGCGGCGCGGTTGCGAGGGGAAATCACAATGATACGATGTCAATTCACCAGGCGAGAAGGTCGACGGTGTCTCATCCCAGCTGTCGCAGATCACGCGATCATGCCGTTGTCAACTAGCGCGTGTGCGTCAACGACGTTCAGTGGGCCCGCGGGATCCACGCACGCCCTGCGGCCGCCAGCCATCTCGCGCGGGCATCGGACCGCATCCAAGGTGTCTTTCAGACCAAGCCTGCACAGCTAAAGCATCCGCCCAATGTGAGAGCCACCGATAGATACCGCATCTAAGACTGCTCATCCGTTTCACTTTAATATTAATTGAGGCGGCGCAAGAAGGCAGGCTATTGAAATCGCGTTGGATGTCTGTTTATTAATCAAAGACTGGATGCACAGTGCCCGCCAGTGGTGCATGCTGTATATTCAAAGCTGCTGCCTGGATTCAGTCAACAGCTTTCGCAATAGCTTACCAGGAAAGCATGCGATCTGGCGAACGCGACCCCACCCGTCCTTAACAGACTGCCCATTCACACCCATTTCTCACTCTGCCGTGGGCCCGAGCAGCTACCTTGGCGGTTCACAGACGAAGGCAAGCCCGCACATTTTTGCTGATTTCGCTGACAATATCTCTCCATTGATAATCTCTGCAATGTGATGAGCAAAGGCATTGTAGCCCGCCTGCCAATCGCCTTCGGAGCCTCAAAATTCTGCACAAAATTTACCCTATGTTTCTGTTGCCGACACTGTTCGCTCGCGTGTGTTTTGGAAGCATGCCGGAAAACGCTGCTCAAATTGAACACGCTCTCGAGAGTCTGCGCAAAATGTCTGCCGCACGCCAGGTAGAAATGGAGTCTAGAGAGCGTATTTGTCCGGAACCTGCCGTCCCTGGTAACAGTGCGAGCACGGCGGGCGAGCCCATCTGGTGCCACGATTTTCTCCGGCTGCTGCATCAGAACTACGCGGCCGCATCGAAACACATTGCTGATATCAAAGAATCAGTAAGCATAAAGCTGTTCGATAGGCTGGAGAAACTCTTCGCACGCACCGTGGATTCTGGCCTCGATACTGACACTTGGCATGCATCAATGCAGATAGCATGCACCGGAAACCCGCTATTTGTTCCAATCAGGCATTACAAAAAGACTGCTGCTGATGTCTTGTACCCGCCCGGCACTCCTTTTTTACGAAGTGCGTATTGCGCGTTTGTTTTTGCACTTGCTCCTCACGTGCGAGACAGTAGAGTCGCGCTTCTAATCGCATATCTGCGCGTTCATAATTTTAGTGAGCTCAAGGTAGATGAGCGCGAGTTTTTGAGTTCTATCGATATCGACGTTCTGGTCGAGGAAATGACCCGGGAATTTCCTACAATCCTGCTTATTGAGCCTGAAAGCTACAGTATAATATTCGTCAAGTACGCCCGCGGCTTCGTCGATTCGTTGGACAGGAAATGCACTGCCATATGTTCCAAATTTTTCACTGCGGTTAAAACCAAGAACGCCGCAGAAATCGATGAGTGCCGTTCGTCCCTGGAGCTTTTGAAGCGCTCAGTTTTTGCTGTTTTGGATGATCTGTCGGGGAGATTGAACCTCAAAACGGCCGCGATACGGAACCTCAATTCGGTCTGCGTTTCGCTCAGCGCTGCCCGCCAAAGTACTGAGAACCCACCCCTTCCGTAATAAACTTACTTGCCTGGGTGTTCGGACTGGTTTTGGCAGCGCGTCTTACCGCGGCTTGCACTGTTGGCAGCGATCATGGGCTGGCACCCATGGCCGCTCCGCTTACGCAACCTTCAAAGAGTCTGCTTAATGAACAGGCCAGCATATCTTATACTGAACGCTAGACGAATATAGAGCATTGCGAATAGATTACTGAACAGTACACAGAAAAAGAGGCCAAACTAATTTATTAATCTGAATTCTCATCCTCAGGATATATTCCCAGCTCACTGGCGAGTGCAGCTTTATCGATGGTTGCTTTCTCGTAGACTTCTCCGTGGGTTTTATTGAGCATTCTATCAGCAATAGCGTTAATTTCACTAGCGATTGTTGCTCTGATCGATTCAGGAGTTTGCCCAGACGTACAGCTACTGGTATTTCTGTTGTGCTTCTCAAAAACAGCATCGACTTCTTCAATTAGCATTGGCACAAGCTTATTGCAGTTCGACAAGCAGCTGCGCATTTCACTGGCATGCTTTTTCAACGCCTTCACTTCATTATAGAACTGATTCAGAGCCGCGCGCCAGAACGTTCCCCATGCTTCGTACCGCAACTCTGGATACACATAACGCACAAATACATACAGGTTCGTGCGACTTTTAGACCCCGCACGAACTATGTCTTTAGAGATTTTCTTCGGAGCTTCATAAATATACTCAAGTACAGCATCGCAACATCTTTCAACCTTACCAAGGAGATAATCCTGGGCTTGTTCTGGAGCTTCATCTATGATGCGCCTTATCTCCATGATCGGAATATTCTCTGCACTTGTAAGCACACGGAAATGCACTTCCATATCTACCCTAGCCGAGTTCAGCTTCTCAATCGTATCTTCATTTAAATCCGCAAGGTCCTTATCCTGAAAATTCTCTACATACTCTGTAATCTCAAATGAACTAGAACAAATTGCCTGCAGCATACGAACGAAATCACTATAGTTCCGAATATATGCACGGGCTAAGCATCTGATATACTCGCAGCTCTTTAGCAGCAGCTCTGTGGATGAAAACAAGCGCCTCAACTCTTCAGTGCGCGCCTCGACGAAGGAAGCACGGGCTTCCGCGTTTCCCTCACTGCGCTTTTCAAAACTGTTTTCTTTGTAGGCCCATTCCACATAGGCCCTAATTTTGTCCTGGTACATTTCATGGGACTGCCCTCTCCATTGCTTGTAGAGACTTAACACAGTGGCACAGCTTGCTCCTTCCTCTATCTCTAGCGGCTCGTCGCCACTGGCCGGCTCTGGAAACTCCGTTATGGTGTGAGCGAAGCGTGAAAAATGGCCCGGGCTGCTTCCGCTATCGTTAGCCGGCGGATTGGTGCCCGCACTGCGGACCCGCGCTGCATCTTTATCTGTCAGTAATCCGGCCTTGCGCCACATGTACGCCGCGAGGCACGTCGCTATCCACGAAAACTTGGCTGTGCAACGCATGGGGTAAAAATTTCCCCTCTATTTGTGGCCAACGGCGATCAAAAGTTTTATCACAACTCTGTGCGACGCCGCAACGAGGCGGTCCGCTGTCTCTATCCGTGGCACCACCAAAAGCACCGGATTGTGACATTAGCACGTTTGCAAAGCTATTACCCTAAGAGATTGTGCTGAGCGAGAGAGGAAAGTGCTAAATACGCACAGACCGCATAAATGTGTTGAGATGCTCTCCTTTTTAAACTTGTATTGATTGGTCAATCTGGGATATTCCACATGGAATGCCCCTTTCATTAAATAATGCTGGATAAGAACTTCATTTTGTCTGCTGAGAAGCCAGAGTCTTTTCTTAACATAATGAGATTGTAGGCAGCTACGAAACGCCGCAAATGCGCATGCGCGATATCGAGATTTCCGGTCCGTCGAAGTGTGCATTCAGGCGATCGAGCTCAAAAATCCTGGAGAACGCTTATCCTGAACACTGAACTAGAACTGCGCAGGACGGCAGGATGGTCTCAGTATCGAAGTAGGCCAAAGCTGAGTCACATAGATTAAATGCGCGCAACTCCCAATGCATTTACTTGCTTCTCTGCGGCGTAAAATACTGTGTGAAACTAGTATCCCCGATGCGCTTCTACTGATCACTAAACCATTCTCTATACCAGAGTAAGTGCACGATAATACTCGCATATCTGTGGCTTGTAGAATAGCACCACTCAGCCGGCTATCTTTTCTCTGTTTGGGGCAAGCGATGCTCTTTCAATCCCACCTGTCGGTAATCCATGTACCAGTCTGTCACTGATAGACTCGCTGGCCATTTTCTCTCAGACAAAATGAAGATCAGCAGCGCTTTCGCTGAACAGGTCAACAGCAAGGATACCAAGGTGATGCGCACGATACTATCGATCAGTATTGAAACACTCAGCCGCACTATTAAACTGCTTTCCCGTGCTTCGCCGTGACTTCTCCGTACCTGTTTAACTTAAAATCTCAAATTTGATCGCAACGACACTTAGTCACGCGACCTGTTCGGTGTGCCTAGCCCTCGGACCGCCTCCGTCTGCTTGCTGGCCCAAAGGCCCTCTGTTCTAGTGATTTGCTCTCTGATCTGCCACTACTACAGTGCTCGCAACCAGCTTTCCCGCTCTCCGAGCTCGTGCCAGGGCCCACCGCTTTTTGCAGCATAGACGTGAAGGTCCAAATCTAGGTCCACGGGCCAGGGCAATTGAGCACAGTGCAATCCAGTAATTGATGATGTCGTTTAAATGCCAAAGATACAACCTCCAGACTTGTGCGACCGCTCATCAGTCTTAATCAGGCTCTTCACCGCATTAACCGCACTGCGCACCGCTCAAGTACGCCGCCCAGCTGACAGTTACACAGATGAACAATCCAACATGCTTTTCACGATACTTTAATAGTTCCTAGCTATGCTATGCGCGTGGGACTTGCATCGGCTTCTTTGAGCCTGCCAAGGCCTCCCTGCTCGGGAGTTGAGGCGCAACCACCGTCAGATCCACGCTCGCACTTACTTACGCCGCGCACACCGAGCATTCGCGCAAGCAGAGCCGAACTCGCTCCACGGGTCCGCAATGCAGAAATTAAAAAACCCGACATGGGAATCTCGCTCCTCGTTCTGGTCGCGGCCGCCGCTCGAAACTTTTGTGCATCGACTGCGTAGCAAGGCGGGCTGGTGCGCCTCAAATGCGCAATTACGCGTGGCCAGGCTGGTATGCCCGTGCTGAGTACCTTAGTCGATCGCGCCACCCACAAGCATTTTATAAGCTGCCTATGATCTGCATTTTCCAGCTGCAAGGCTCGGCCCGCAGGACCCTATGAAAGCCGTAAAGAGAAGCACCGGCACAGCGCGCGACAGCACCGCTGACCAGTATCTCGGCACCCAGAATCGCCGCCATCATAAAAGCCGGCGCAAGCAGAAGCAATGCGCATATACGCAAATCCAGAAAAAAGGCCCAGTCCGCGACCTCCACAAAGCCGGCCCTAAGATAAAAAGGCGCGTCCTCTGATTCTTACCGGTTTATTTAGATGCGCACTCTCTTGGAAAGAGCTTCAGGCGGTGCCGAGCTCGCCCGTTTGCGTTTGAGCATCGGGACACGTCCCCTTGGCAGGTCTTTCACCCTCTGCATAAGCGTCACCATATCGAACTCGTTCTTAAGACAGTCCAGCAGCAACACCCTGAGTGCAGAATATGGCGACGTATACGCATCGTCGGCCGGGTGGTTCAATTTGCCGCGGATCGGACGAGGCAAGTAGCTGTAGGCACTATGCCTGCTCTTCAGCACCTCGACGAACTCGCACGCATACTATGGATCGAGCAGAGCGCGGTACCTGTTGAACACTCTGCACACGCCGAAGTAGTCGCAGTTTTTGAGCGCGAAGACTGCGAAGACCCTCAGCAGCGACTTAACCTCCTCGGCTGTGGGCGCGGGAGAGAAGACCGCCTCGACGAGCGCGGGCGAAATCGGCCGAGGCTTGGGCAGTTTCAAGAAGGCCGTCTGCAACAGCACGTACACCTTAAATACGTTAAGCGTGTCGCCCCAGCGCCTGCAGATGCTCCGCAGCACAGCACAGTACTCGGCCGGGTCCGCAGCCGCTCCCAGCAGAGCGCAGATTGAGCACCTGTAGTAGCTGATATCGGGCGTGTCGCCGCTCAGGCCCCAGCCGCTACTTTCGTACTTGAGCTTCAGGCAACCCGCAGCTGCAGCACATAAATCACTGCGCCACAGGCCTTGCGCGCTCCCGACAGCCCGGATAGCGTCCTTCAGTAGATCTTCGACGGAGCGCGTATAGTGGCGAAGATCGGGCGCGTCGCTGCTGGGGCTCCAGACGCCATTTTCGTACCGGAGCCTGAAGCACCGGCCCACTGCTGCGCAAACATCGCTGTCCCACACGCCCTGTGTGTCGCCGGCCGCCCGGATCCTGCCGCGGGCGTGCCGTTCTGCATAGTGGAGCAACCTCTCGGGGACTCCATACGCCCACAGGCAACTGAGGAAGCAGTCGCGCTCGCATTCGTTCCATTCCTGCACGCCGCGCGGGTACCTGTCCGCAGGCAAGCATACGCTCGGGAAGAGCTCGGCGCAGTTGCTGGCATAGCTGAGCAGAATGTCGGAGTAAAACTCGCGCAGCGCGTCGTCATAAAGCGCCGCATGGCCCAGGATGTTGTCCAGCACGATCACCAGCGGACTGTCGGCAGTGAGTGCATGGCCCGCGGAATCGCCACTGCCATTGCACAGCGCCAGAAGATCCTCAAGCACTATAAGCAGCTGCTCACCCGCCCTCACCGCGTCGCCGGGGAACCGCATCGGCTGCTGCGCCATCCAGTGGCTCATTGCGACGTGGCACGCCAGCGGATCCTCGGCCGCGTACATTGCCTCGATGCGTCCGTCGACGCGGGCCCGGTGCGCAGCAGAGTCTAGGCACCGCTCGACGGCTTCCCGAATCAGCGAGCACAGAGATGAGTTGCCAGCCACGGGCTCCTCCCACACGAATGTGGGCAGATCAAATCTAAGAGACTTATCCAGTCTCCGCAGCGCTGACGCGTAATCATAGTCCCGGGCGTCATCTAGGGTAGTCTTCTGCGACACGTACACGAGTCCAACACTTTGGGGCTTGAAGGCGAGCTTCACAACGTATTCACGCGCTACGTCATCAGCAACGGAGCAAAAGGAGAGCCCGAGGGATCCATAGCGCGCGCCGCCAGCAGCCGTGCAAACACTATAGCAAGCCCTGACCGTCGCTTCCGAAAATTGGTTGAGCAGCCTGCCCATGCGATCGCTGATCTCTTGGCAATGACGGGCACTGCCAGCAGCGCCCAGAGCATCGTACAGCAGCCGCTGCAAAGACCGAAGCTCCTCCTCAGGCTCGCCAAGGACCCACGCAAGCACCACCAGAAAGTTCTTGGGATCGGTCGCCAGCCCAGCGGAGATATCATCGCCGCAGCACTCCGTGATGGTCGCACTGGCGGATGCCGCGGCCCTGGCCACCGCCAGAAACTTCTCATAGCGTTCCGCGGCCACTTTCCAAGCTTTCTCTACGAAGTAGTTCGCGATATCACGGCCGTATGATGCACTAAATGCTCGACGGAGAAACTTCCCATATGCACATGGCAGCGCATTCTCCGAATCGCATAGGGCGCTGACATCACAACGATCGGCAGACTGATCCGCACACAGGCAATAACACAGTTTGAGCAGCGCTGTGGCTATGTATCTGGAATCATCTCCACCGCTATATTTAACGAATCTAAGCCTATGCCAGTAATCAAACACGCGCTGCGCGCTATACGCTATTCTTTCAACCGAACTGACTGCTTCATAACCAGACAAATACGTATTTACGGTGTTATAAGTGCGTCCGTCAGCCCCGCCCGTCAGGAAGAATTGCGGCCCCTGCTCTATGCCAGGGTCGCCTGCGGGAAGCATCGCGACAATCTTTCTGGCGGCCTTGAAAATGCCTTCCACGAATTCGCAATCCTCGGCAAACTCGTAGACGTACGCCTGGATCAGAAAGCTCGGGCTGTCGGTGTAATGGAGCCCGTAGCCGGCCACCTGCCTCGCTTTTACGCCGCCGTATCTGGCAAAGAACTCCACGACCTCCATGGTGGCGCTATCTGCGAACTCCAGGTCTAGCACACACGTGTGCGAGGAGCTGCCGGCATCGTAGACGACGAGAGAGACCCTCCGCCTACCGTCATCCGTGTAGTCGTCGGGGTCTGCTTTCAACCGAATATCCCCTCCACCGCCGAGCACCAGCAGCGCAGCAAACAGCACCATACAGTTCTTACGCCCGCTTCTGCGCAGATTCCAGAAGGGCGCCTGGGGACCCTTATCGACGGCCGCCGTATTATACCCAGTCGTGAACATGGCTTTGAGAATTTCGTAATGCTCGGATAGGTACACCATCGCCTCACTACCATTGGGGAGCCACCGGACTTCGTCGTCGTCCGCGTTCCTCGTGAGCCTGAAGTCCCCCGCCTGCGCGTCGCCGGCATAGCTATAGCCGAGCCGCATCGGCACTGCGAAACGGCGCTGCTTCGCAATCATGCCGTTGTTCACATGGGGATGCCCGCGCAGGATGTTGAGCGGGCCCTCGGGATCCACATAATCATCTTTTCCATAGTGTCTACCCATGAGACTTATGATGTCCGCCGTGCTAATGCGCGCGCCCACAAAGGCCACCGCGAAAGCGAGCAGCTTCACGAACTCACGCATGGGATGGGCCGTGCTGCAGTTTTTTTAAATCACAGACGGCGTCATCTATCAGAACCGGCCGGTGAGCTATCGTACCAGAATGCCAGTGCCTCTAGCATAGTTGCATGATCATGGGAGTCTCTTTAGCATCAGTTTACACTTGTGTGTCCCACATCGGCTGTGTGCAGCTCCATGGAGTCCGGCCTTTGCGTTCTGCTGTTCACTTCGCAAAAGAATGTCAGCTTGAAGATGCTGGGCGTACAGACTGGCGTCTAGGAATATGACATTCTGCAGGCCAGAACAAATGCCACCAGCTGACACTGCGCGTTCGACTCTAGATTGTTCTCACGGAAGCCCCAATGTTGATAGCCATCATGCAGCGCTTATGCCCCATGCTGCTCACTGAGCGGCACGATTCTGCTGAGATCTGCGAGGTACCGAAAATGGTGCGGTAATGCGAGCGCTGTTCACCGAGGCTCTCGACTTGATGGCGGCGGCGCTGAAGCTGGAATCAGCCGAGAGCTGATTGTCTGTGAGTCTATTCCCACGCGCCGGCGGCCGCGAATGAAGTTCTCTTGCCTGCAATCTCACATATTTCAAAATTGTTGAGGTAGCTGAGCAATCGAAAGCTCTGGCTGTGTCCTGTTTCTAGATAGTCACGCCATGCTGCAGCATTAAAATCATTCTGCCACCTCCATCCGGTTCTGCAATAATGAATTTATCGCCTGTCGCTATTTTAACACGCTGTAAATTCAGATATGCCCATTTGTTAAACCATTGTTCATCTAGTAAGTCTAGCGCCACAGCTTGTGTGATGGTAGCCTTGCAATCCTGTACACCTGGCATCAGCAGCGCGTAAGCGTAGATTTGCGTGTAGTAGAGGCACGGGGCAGTGGCGCACACCGCTGCTCCGAGCTTCCGCCCGCACACGAAGCCGCCCGCGCGCGTGATAGATCTCCACGTCAGCGGCACGCGCAACCGTATAAGCAGCGCGCCGCGATCCCATATGATGAGCAAAATTTTGAGGCACGTCGACGAGCAAGTCAAGAAGTTTAATTACGAGATCTCCGAGCGCGAGCGCGACGAGCTGATCACTCTCTACGAGATGAACCACGACGCGTACGACGAGCTGAGCCTCTCGCTGCACGTCGAGCGCTTCATGCAGCGCATCGCGCGCAGCGACCGCACGGACTGGGGCGGCGCGCGGCGCCACAGCGTCGTCGCGAAGCGCGTGGACGCCGCCGGCTACGAGCTGCCCACGTTCCGCAAGACGGCCGGCGAGCGCGAGTTCCTCGAGGCGCAGCTCGGCGCCGAGATCCCGTTCAGCTTCCTCAGCCCCGCGCAGAAGAGCCGGCTCGTTGCGAGCATGTACCCGCTCGTCGTCGAGCAGGGCGTGGTGCTCATCCGCCAGGGCGAGCTCGGGTCCGAGATGTACGTCGTCGAGCAGGGCGAGTTCGAGGTGCTCGTGGACGGCGTCTTCGCGAAGCGCGTGCTGCCCGGCGCGAAGTTCGGCGAGCTCGCGCTGCTGCACGAGATCCCGCGCACCGCGACCGTGCGCGCGACGCAGCGCTCGAAGGTGTGGGCCGCCGAGCAGACGAGCTTCTCGTGCATCCGCATCCGCGACCAGGTCCACAAGCGGCAGCTCGTGCGCGAGGTGCTGGCGCGCAGCCCCGGCCTGTCCGGCGCGGGCCCCGCGGCGCTCGAGCAGGCCGTCGCGGCGTGCAGCTTCAAGGTGTTCCTGGACAACGTGCGCGTGGAGCTGCGCGCCGACGAGCTGCTGATCGTCTTCCGCGACACGACGGTCCTGCGCGAGGCCGAGACCGCGGTGCGCGCGCGCGACGTGCTGCGCGGCAGCTTCACAACGACCGCCGTGCTGGAGTGCGGCGTCGTCAGCCTCAAAAGCGCCTGGATGTAAATACGCGCCGCGCCGCAGCCGCCGCTGGGGATCAATAAATTAATGAAATGCAATTCAATGCTAGCTGATCTCCGCTGCTCTAGAACTGGCTAGATGAATGTTTGCCAGATAGATAATACCTCACACTATTTATTCAAATTCAACAGCCAGACACATCAACCGACGCGCTTGAGCAAGTGGTACTCGTAGAGCGGCCGTATCTCGGCCTTGTCGATGTCCTCCTCAGCAGAGCAGTTTGTGCGCTTGGCCGCGCGCTCGCAGTCGCTGAAGTCGATGTCGTACGCGACCTCCAGCATGCGGATCATCTCGCTGAGCGCGGGCATGCGCCGCACAGCGCGCGCGAGGCAGAGCCGCTGCACCATCGCATGCACGCGCTGCAGCGGCTGCCGCGTGTCCACGAACAGCTGCCGCACGGCCGGGACCAGCGCCGCGGCCGCGTCCGCGTCCAGCGCAGAGCCGAAGGGGTGCAGCAGCGCGTACACGTGGTCGAGCACCCGCTTCAGGTCCAGCCCGCTGTCGCCGTACACCGCCAGCACCGTCGCGACGCACTCGAGCCCGGCCGCCGCGTCCGCCTGCCGCAGCGCCTCGTGCAGCAGCACGTAGAGCCCCTCGCGGAACTCCAGCCGGATCAGCTTGATGAACGCGCGCACGCCCGCGAACGTGCCGCGGAAGCACGCGCGGTGCCCGTCGCGCAGCACCGTGAAGTACAGGCGCTGCAGCGCGTTCACGGTCCGCACGTAGTTCTTGTCGTCGATCCGCCCGAGCTGCTCGTCCTCCTCGCGCTTCGCCGCGCTCTGCAGCACTAGGCGCGCCTTCTCGCCCTTCTGCGCCTGCTTGCCGTACGTCGGCGCCTTCCCGAAGAAGCCCTTCTGCTTGCGCACGCGCCGCTCCGCGCGCCTCCGCTCGTTGCGCTCGCGGTTGTACTTCTCCTCCTTGTCGATGCGGATCTCCACGCAGCGGCGCAGATACGCGCTCTCGAGCAGCGCGTCCACCACGCGGTGGCTGTAGCGGTGGTCCAGGCACTGGTTGAGGATCATGAACACGGTGTCGCCCAGCGCGTCGTGCCGGATGCGGTCGACCAGCGCGTCCGCGCACGCCACGCCCGCGGGCCCGTCGAGATTCGTGCCCACGAGCACCTTCGCGACGACGCGGTCCGCGAAGTTGAAGTGGTCGAGCGCGCGCAGCAGCTCCGCCGCGCACCGGAAGCTGTCCGCGCTGCTCGACGCGCACAGCTCCTTGATGTACGCGTTGTACGCGCCCACCAGCTCGCGGTCGAACGCGCTAACGGCCAGCTCGCCGTTGCGGTGCTTCACCTTCTCTGAGTGCACGCGCACGCGGTACAGCGGCACGATGTTCTTGAAGACCTTCGCGAGCGCGAGGTGCACGACGTCGCTGTGCTCGCGCACGCGCAGCACCCGCGCGATCTCGGATACGTGCCGCGC
>JALRLY010000225.1:0-29064 GCA_023647555.1 Pancytospora philotis
ATCTTGCTATCATAGTAAACATTTGGACCTTCAAATGCACCCGAGCAGTCCAGCATCATCCTGATGCGATCCAGCTTCATTGCTTCGGCTGCGTCGAGGCTTTCAAGGTCTTTGTTTGAAACGTGCTTTGAGATAGTATGGATCATCGTTAGCATGTTAGAGAAACTCTGAAACTTCCTACTACACTCACACAATACAGAATTGATATGCTCGCGACTCTTGAGCAACAGCGTTGAATCCGCAAAAAGCTGCTCCAAATGCGCAGTGAGCTTCTCGACCAAAACGCCTGGAGCCACTGTATTCCCCTTGTCGCTCTTACGGAAGCTGCTTCGGTGATAGACCCTACTCAGATAATCTCTGAGCGCAGCCAGATATATTTCGAAGGACTGCTTCCTCCACTCTTTGTAGCAACCAAAAGCAGTAGTACCATCTCGGCCTATGCCCAGCGGCTCGCAGCCACGATCCGGTACCGGGATAAACTGCATTTCATAAGAGAAGCCTGTAAAAGAACACGGTGCAGACTGTACATGACTACCGACGATAGGCAGACCGGTGTCAGTGCCGAACACCTGCGCATGATCAGCGGATGTTAACAGCCCGGCCTGGCTCCAGATACTTGTCGCAAGGCATTGCGTAATGCAGGTAAATCTAGCCGTGCAGTGCATAGGGCAAAATTTTCACTGCGTTTTATAGCTAAGTTAAAAGGCGTAGAAATAACTTGTGGAGACTGGGTAGATAGTCTACATGTACTGTCGGTCTTATCATTTACTCAAGTATACCGTTCTACAGTCAGAGCCTGGCTACTGACGGAGTTCTTTCCTAAAAATGATCGGATCATTATTTTTTATTTACCACGTAGCAAAATGATTTAAAAATCAAGGAATTTTGTAGGTGAATTCATTGAAGGTTATCACATTTCTAAATAGAATAGCGACCCCTGCCGCCGCATCTAACTTGTTAAAGCTGAAATGGGCATAAACATCATCGACTTCTAAATCTTTGTAAAGTATGGTTATACAATTATCTTTGGCTCAAATAGGTATGAACAAGCGCGTTTTGCTTGCTTCCACTTCGCCCGTTCTGCTGCTCCTGTCAGTAGTACTTCGGACTAATACCCGCGGCAGTATTCTAAGAGGCGTTCCCAAACGTCTGGATGCACGTTTCAATGGACTCGCGAGTCTCAGAGCCATTATGCAGCGTATGTGGTGTTAAAGAAGCGATGCCATAATATACGTTATGTTGCGCATCTTCTAATCGTGTGCATAGCCCATTTGCTAGCTAGAGCGCCGTGAATACGCGTATTTTCAGTCTTCGCGACACCCGTAGCAGCACTTACACTAATCTATGCGTAAATTCGCATCATCGTTCTTGTTCCACTGAAAGAATCTTCCTGCCACCGCTATGGCTGAGCGGTAAACAACAGCATCGCTCTATCAGTTGCCACCAGCTTGCCTGTTTTTTCCTAGTGTTTTAAATTTCGCGCAAAATTTACCCTATGTTCGCGTTGCTGAACATGTTTGCATGCATGTGCCTCGGGGATAGGGTATTCGATCGTCTGGAAGAACCACTAGAGACTTTGCGCCAGTACTCTATGGATAATGAAGCGTACTTCAAGTCTCTAGGTGACTCTAAATCTCTCGTTCCTGCTGTTGGCTCCAATCATTGCGGTAATATAAGAGGGCCGAGCGTGCCTGGCTGGTATTATCAATTGCTCGGGGCGGTTTACAGAAAATATCAATTGGCATGCGATTTCATCGATAAGATGCGAACCACAGTTGACGAAGACACAACTGCTCTAACTGAATGGCTTGTGTCTAATCGTACTGATGTCAATAGTGCTAACGCCGCGCAGTTTGACGTTGGATCATGCTTTGCCCAAAATAGGCATTATGTTACACCTAGCGATGGGTTTCCGCGTCCCGAGCTCTGGCTGCGCATTAATATCACTAGCCTCCGCCATTCCGATTTGCGGGCCAAGTTTGCTGTTGATGACGGTTCTGAAGAGCGTTCACCTTGCGCTGTTTTAGCTAGCGATCTTATAACATTCATCACAGATGACACGCAGACTATATTGCCTGTACCTCGACGGGTATCTAAGTATAGAAGGTGTGCGTGGGCCTTGGCTTATCAAATCAATAGCAGATGCGCAAAAATGCATTCAAGCGTGCTCGACTTGATTAAGAGGAAAGAGTTTTCTCGGATCGAGATGGTAATTTCAGCAGCGGCAGAGCTCAAAAAGGTATCTGCAGAGTATTATGGTCTTCTCTTAAAACTCTTGAATGACGACATGCAGCTGATAGAGAGGCTTAACTATGCGCTGTTTATACAGCAGCGAGAGGAGTTTGACCGCGCGGTGTCTGAAGCAAAACTGCCCATGGGGTATGCCGATTACGATCAATAAATTTCTACAATAATTCATCGATGTATTTCATGGTCTGCGCAATATCGGTTTCTGTTAGACTTAGCAGCTCTATTTTAGTATCAAACAAGCATGCACTTGGCAGCATTAGCAGCTTACTGGCAAAGAATAGAAGAGTATCAGCGAGTCATTTGTGCATTTTATCTGGTCCATCCCAGCCGCTATAGCGTAAAATAATGATGGCGCGATTGAGTTTCATCCAATCCATTGCGCTACCTTATAATTGGAGGTTATATTGAAGGTTGTTGTGTTATCAAATTTATGTAGCAATCCTGCCAGCCAAACGCGATCCGCTCCGCGTGTTTTCCCGCCTCAGTCGACGGTCATTCGGATGGGCACTTGCGGCGGTGTTCAAGAGAGATGCTCTCAAGCCTTGCGCACGGTCGTCTGATCGAAGGTCTCAGCAGAATCGGCAAGCTCAGTTCTTCGGAATGTTATCTGTGGAAAGTCGTAGCCATCTCATTACGCAAGGAATGATCTTTTCGCATCTGCGTTCTGCGTCGAGCTTATTAAACAGGTTACTGCACATAGTTACTCAGTGATTCCAACCATATACAAAAGCTTGCGTGTTCTACCTGCTATCCGCAGCTCAGCAAATTCTGTTTGAATGCAAGCTTTTAAACAGCCAATAAAGCGCATTGCAATTATAGGAATGAATATGACAATTTAATGAAGCGCCGCACTACTTAAGCACAGCCACGCGGGGCTTCTGGTCCTGGATGTAGACCCTGAACACCTTGTTGGCGTTCTCGTACATCGTGTTCTTGAGGCTGATGACGATGAACTGCGCGCTGCGGAACTCGCTGCGGATGATCTGGCCGATGCCCTGCGTGTAGCTCAGGTCGAGCGCCGCGTCGATCTCGTCGAAGATGTAGAAGGGCGCGGGCCGGTACGAGAGCATGCTGAAGATCAGGCAGAGCGCGATGAGGGAGCGCTGCCCGCCGCTCAGCTCGGCGAGCGAGTTCTTCCACGTGCCGATCTTCACGCGGATCTCGTACTCCGCGGTTATTTCGATGTCCGCGTCCTTGAGGAAGTACGCGAGGAACTTCTTGAGCGCAGCGTTGATGTGCTCGAAGGTCCTGCGGTTCTCCTTCAGCCCGAGCTCGGAGAATGCGCTGATGCTGCGCACAATGTTGGCCTTGTCGCGCTCGAGCTGCTCTACCTTGAGCTCAAGCTCGCGGGCCAGCGCGATGTTCTTCTCGAGGACCTCGAAGCTCGACGGATCCATAGTCGTACGGATCCGCTTGGCGGCCAGCTGCGTCTTCAGGACGGCGATTCTCTCGTCCAGGGCCGCGGCCCGCTCCCTCGGCAGCGGCTCGGGCACCGCAGAGAACACCGCCGGATCCACGCCCAGGCTTGCAAACACCTCCAGCGTGGCATCCGGGTAGGATGGGCGGTCGCCTCCCGGCGCATTGGCTGCGTTTTCCATGGAACGACCCGCAGAGGGGGCCCCGCGCTGCTGCTTCTCGTAGGCGCCGACCTGCTCGCGGAGCTTGGCTATCTTGCTCTTGAGGGCAACGGTGCTGCTTATCAGATGCTTCTTCCTGAGGTCCAGGCTCTCTGCCATCCGCACGCTCGTTTTCTTGGCGCTGTTCCGCAGCTCGGCATCGCGGAGCCGCTGCTGCAGCCGCTCGAGCTCCCGTTCGTGCTGCACGAGCGCGCGCCGGTTATCCTCCAGCCCGCGCTCGTACTCCGCAATTCTCGCGTCGAGATCGCCGAGCTCCCGGGCGACCTCTTGCGCTGCGTTCTCCTCTTTCGTTGCCTCCACGATGTCGCGGCGCACCGCCGCCAGCTCCTTGCCGATATCGATCTGCGAGCTGCACAGCTTCTCAAGCTGCTGCACCTTCCCAGCGGTGCTATCGATCGTCTCCCTGAGCCCCGCGTACTTCTCGAGCCGCTCAAGCACAGAGCTGAGCTGCGCCGCCTCGTGGTCCGCCAGCACGGAGCGCGCGAGCTCTTCAGCGCGCGCCTCAAAGTCCCTAACATCGGACAAACGGACGACGTCCTGCCGGTACTGCAGCTTGCCGCCGGTGAGCGTGCCCTTGGGGTCGTAGACCGTGCCGTCGAGCGTGACGCACACGACCTTGTGCTCGAAGCAGCAGCGCGACGCCTCCTTCTTGTCCTCAAATATGTAGAAGTTGCTGAAAATGTGCCTGAAGGCCTTCTCGTACCGGGCATCGAAGCGGATCGCGTCGAGCGCGTGCAGGCCGTTGCCGCGGACGTGCGTCCGCCCGTACACCGCTATCTTGTTGAGAGGAATGCAGGAGATCTTCCGGTCGCTCGTCTGCAGCAGGCCGGCAGCCACGTTTTCGTTCTCGCAGATAACAAACTTGGCGCGGCCGCCGAGGATGGTCGCGATCGCGTCGCGGTGCTTCGCGTCCAGCAGCTCGAAGTTCTCATCGACCGTGCCGTAGATGCCGTCGCCCGGCGGATAGACCAGCTTCCCGCGCAGGCCTTGCGCCTTGTCCGCAAAGGCGGCGCGCTGTTTGCTGCTCTCGCGGGAACGCTCCAAAGCGGTGCGCAGCGCCTCGGCGAAAGCCGCCGCATTGGAGCCGTCGGGGCTGAGCCAGTGGGCGGCCACTTCGCGCGCGGGGATACTCCCGCTCCCCACGGACGCTCGCATGCGCGCAATCTCGGCGACGCCCTGGGCGGCCTGGCGCTCTGCAGCCTCGGTCCTGCTCAGCACGAGTCTGAGCCGGTCGAGCTCGTCGATCCGCCCCATGCGCTGGCCGCTGCACGCGTCCTGCGCCAGCAGCCGCTCCCTCTCGACGAGCTCGCTCTTCTTGTGATGCAGCTTGGCGGGGCGGGCCAGCGCCGCGCGTTTGCTGCGCAGCTGCTCCAGCTCGTCCGGGCTGGCGCGCGCACGGACGTCCTCGAGCCTGAGCCTCTCGGCGTTGATCGCGCTCTTGAGCTCCACGACATCAGCAGCGCCGCGCATCTCGTCGACGGCGGCCAGCTGCGCCTCGATCTCGTCCAGCTCGGCCTTGTCGGCCACGTACTCAGAGAGGAACCCCTCGAGCGCCGTGAGGGCCTCCGCGTGCTCGTGCTGCTGCTTGGCGGCCTCGCACTCAGCCAGCTCGGCCGCGGCCACCTTCCGGCGCGCGTCGAAGTCCCGGTTCTCCTCGTAGATCTTCTTCTCCTTGAGCACCTCGCTCATGTACGGGCTGACGCTGCGCCGCAGATACTCCTGCGCCTCGCGGAGCTTCGCCTCCTTCCGGCCCAGCTCCTCGACCGCGCGCTCCTTCTCCTCGTTGTAGCTCCGCGTGCCGGCCACCTCCTCGACCATCCCGCGCAGCTCGCCGCTCTTCATGTTCAGCACCTTCGTGATGCGCCCCTGCAGCACCACGAAGTCGATGCTGATGCCCACGCTCCGCGCCATCTTCTCGACGGTCCCGCGCGTGCAGCTGTGCCCGTTGATCCGGTACTTGCTCTTGCCCTCGTGGTCGAGCATGCGCGCGACCTCGATGGCGTCGTGGTGCTCGTAGCCAGCGGGCGAGCGCGCCTTGTCGCTGTTGTCGAACACGAGCTGCACGCTGCACTCCTTGCGGTGTATGTTGATCAGCTCCTTGAGCGAGGCCGCGCGCATCAGCCGCGACGAGCTCAGGTCGAGCGCAAACACCACGGCGTCGATGATGTTGCTCTTGCCCGAGCCGTTCAGGCCCGTGATCGCGGTGAAGTTCCTGTCGAGGTTCCTGATCGCCGTGCGCTCGGCGTAGCACTTGAAGCCGTCCATCACGACGTCCTTCACGAACATTGGGAATCTAAAAATTTGCGGCTTTGGCGCGTGTTTTCGCTGCTCGAGGGAGGTCTGTTGCAGCAGTGGATGGCAGCAGCAATAGTGTTAGAGGTAGTAGCAACGAAAGCAGCAGGAATGGCAGAAGCAGCGGTTGCGCACTCATGAACTAATTTATTGCTGGGCAAATCGAGTTTGACTGGGCGTGCAGCCTGAGCAACTATCAGCACCAAGTAGTAAACTTATACTGCTCCACACATGTCGTTTCTGTGTTGTGCGCAGCAAAATCTGAAACTCTTATTGCGCATGCGCTATTTGTTTTTATTTGCTATGCATATTAATATTAAATGAAGTGCCGTAGAGAGGCTGAAACAGGCATACGCGCAGCAGGGAGACGCGGCGATCGGCCAGCGCGCACTGCACCGCAGCTGGGTCCCTGCCCGTCGCGCATGCAGGCGCGCCGGCGCGCCCGCGCGCCGATGCCAATGACATCATAGTTTGCCTTTAATTAATTTTAATAGGGCATTTCTGAGCTGTTAATTAAAATGATGTATCGAAACAAAGGTATAAATCTCGCGAGCCTGTCGTACCCATGTTTTTTGGCATTTGCACGCTGCTGAGCACTGCGTACGCTGCTGTCATTGCGCCCACCCTCACCGACCGCATCGTCAAGCGCGAGTGCCTCGTCCCGATTGAGCCGCGGACCAACCCCTTCTTCCGCCACTTCACCATCCGCTTCGGAACCGGCGTCGGCGCGGCCTTTGTGCCCATCGACAACGTGCTCGAGTTCCTGCAGGACAAGGCCAACAACAACAGCCGCCACCTGCTCGCGATCTCGACGATGAACGCGACGTCCGTGACGCCGATCACGAACCCGACCGCCGCCGCGTACACGATCGAGATCAAGGCGAACTCGCTCGACAAGTTCTACGAGATCGTGAAGATCTTCGCGCTCTACGAGCGCCTGATCACGGCCGGCACCGCCGCCGCGACCACGGTCACCGTCGACGCCGCGTCCTACACAATCGACATCAACCTGCCCGTCGGCTACCAGATCTCCGACCAGATCTTCTTCCTGCAGTTCGCGACGTACGCCACCGCCGCGTCCTACACCGTCGTCACGCCTGTCGCCGACCCCGCGGTCTACAACGCCAAGTTCACCGCCGAGATCTTCTCGTCCGGCTTCACGACCGTCGCCATCGAGGGCAACGCCGGCGAGAACCGCATCTACCAGGACTACACCGGCCTCATCCCCGCGACCGAGAGGCGCACGCGGCTCATCAAGTGCGCGATCGAGGAGAGCGCGCTCTCCTTCACCGTCGGCGAGTGCGACATCAAGCAGATGTACCTCGAGAAGACGCTCGCCGAGCTGCGCTGCGGCACGCGCATCAACACCAAGGTGCGCTGCCTCAAGCCGATCTGCGGCGACAGCCTCAAGAACAAGTTCTTCAACTGCATCGCGTTCGCCGCGTCCTCGCTCACCGCCTGCACGAACGTCAAGAACACCGACGTCTTCCGCTGCGACTCCTACAACGGTGCTAAGAGCGTCTTCGACGTCATCGTCGCCGTGTTCGTGCGCCTCTCCATGGAGTGCAAGGACGAGTCCGTGAACTTCTTCTCCGCCATCATCGGCAGCACCATCGCCACCTCCTACAGCCCGTGCGGCGCCGGCGAGAACGACGGCCTCTGCTCCGAGGACTCCGCGATCGTCGACGGCCTCTGCGGCTGCGAGGAGAACGCCGCCGCCGAGAAGACGGAGGCCAACAAGGCTGACGACTGCGACGAAGACTCTAGAAAGGACAAGAAGCGCGGTGGCATCAGCAGAGTCTGGACCATCACCATCGTCGTTGTGGTAGTCGCTGGTGCGGCTGCAGCTGTCTTCGCCCTGTATTAAATTTCTTGACTGTCTTTTCTGTTCGATATTAGTTTCGATTAGTACAAATAATTTACTGATTGATTACAGCTGCTTATACGCCATACGTTCACTTCGCCAGCAGGCTTTTGTTGATCTCGCCCAGAAAGTGGTTGTAGGCGATCTCGTCCATCGCGCTAAAGAGGTCCTGGAACGTGGCGATCTGGTACGTGGCGACGAGGCTGTAGAACTTGGTCCGCGCCGTGGTGCTGAACACCAGGAACTCCTTGGTGATGTTCGTCCAGAAGATGTCGTCCAGCGCGATCTCGACGCCCAGGTCGGCCCTGTCAAGCGACGGAAACGCCTTGTGGAAGTGGGCGTCGAATATCTCGCGGTAGTGGTTGCCGCGCGGCTGGTCCTCCGGCGCCGGATGGCCGCCGCGCTCGGCCTCGTAGGCGGCCGCGCAGCCCTCGAGGAAGCCGCGCAGCTGCGCGAAGTCCACGTCCAGCGAGCAGTAGAAGTTGAAGTGCAGGATGTGCGCCATCAGCAGCACCGTGTCCACGTCGCCGCCCGAGCTCTGCAGCGGGCTCTTCAGGAACTTGTTGACCCGCGCGAACAGCGTGCTCTGCGACACGTTGAGGCGTGCGCTCAGCTCCCGCCACCCCTTCTCGTCGGTCGGCACTTGCCCCTTTCTTACGATCTCGGCGATCTCGTCCACGGTGATGTAGCTCCGGCTGAGCCCCTTGAGCTCGAGATAGCGCGTGCGGCAGGCGTCGCGCACGAAGTTGAGCTCGCGCCCGATCTCCTTCCAGCGGTAGCCCTTGCGCTCGACCATCTCGAGCAGCCGCAGCTCGGCCTCGCGGTCGAACTTCTTCTCCGTGAGCGGGTTGTAGAACCACGCGACGAAGCCGCTGACGGACTTGAAGGTGCGGCACGGGATGCTCTGCGTGACGTGGAGCAGCAGATCGTGCAGCGGGAAGGCCGCCCCGTGCATGAGGTGCTCCTGCAGCGCGTCCAGTGGCAGCCCCTCGCGCTGCAGAAACTCGTCGACGGCGTTCTGCGCGAGCTCCAGCTCCTTGCGCGAGAAGAACCCGTTGCGGAACTTCAGCTTGTGCTCCTTGGCGAGCTCCTTCGTGCGTTTCGCCGTGCAGTATTTTGAGCGGATGTCGTTGTACGCGGCGCTCTCGTCCATGGGCTCGGCGCGCCGGCGAAATTTACCGGAGCGCCGAGGCAGAATAGCGATGGTGGGATCAAATAACGTGATTAAAGGAAGCAAAGCAAGTTAGCACGCGGAGAAGTATGAACTGGGAGGATGCTTGAGCCATAGAAGAACAGAATGGTGCAAGAAGCAAACAACAGGGTGTACACATTTTAATTACATGATCAGAAGGCCGCCAACAGCTACTATGATGACCGATACAACTACGGCGACGACGATCTTTGTCTTCAAGCTCCAGCCGGGCCCGCGCTTTTTGTGCGCATCGTCGTCCTTTTCACCAGACTCCTCGGCGCGCTCGATGGCTGCTGCTCCATCCTCGCCATAGCCCGGCGCGCTCTCGATGAACGCACGCTCTTCAGCGGTGAGGCCGTCGTGCAGCGCGCGCACGAAGCTGCCGCCGGACCTCGCATCGAGATGGCACTGGAGCATCGACAGCCACTCCCTGCCGTAAAGCTGGTTGGATCCGGTGCTCTGCATCGCGTAGAGCAGCAGGCTCGAGCACGGATTGGTGAACTCTCTGATGGCCCGCAGATCCTCGCATGTGTGCTTTACGCTGCTTTTGTAGACCGAAACGAACAGCGAGAGCGTGTAGCTGGCAAACAGCTGCGAGCACGCGAGCCGGCTCACGGCGGAGCGCATGCGGGCCCTGCGGCAGCTTCTGCCTTCCTTGTTGAAGCACAGTGCGAGCGGGTCATCGCAGGAGTGACGCAGCGCGCGAAGCTCCTCTGACCTCCTGTTGCTGCAGAAAAGCGCGCGGATCTCGTCCATCTGGCATTCCGGGACGGCTGCGCGCCTGCTGCCGCACTCGATCATGCGCTTGACCTCCTCAAAATGCTTTACGGTGCAGAATCCGGAGGCGGGCAGGGTGTAGTTCGGCAGGCCAGACACGCGCCGCACAGCCCAGCGCGGGGCTATCCACTCATCTGTCCACCCACCGCGTTTTAGCACTTTGCTGTCCGCCCCGACGACTTTGATCTTTGAGAGGTGCTCGAGCGCGGTGTCTTTCGCGGTGCGGAAGTTCCAGAAGCTTCCGCCGAAGCCGATCTTGAACAGCTGGCAGCCCGCGTGCCCAGCGGGGAGCTTGAACCGGATGGACAGCCTCGAATTGCCGGTGAAGGGCTCGTATTCGTCTACATCGACCGAGTCTTTGAAGCAGGGGTCGCTGATGCAGCTGAAGATGCTGTAGAGCGGGACGGGGCTGCTTTCGGACGCGGGCGTCTCCTTGTGTTTGAGTGCGACGATGTACTCCGCACCGGGGATGCATTCGCTGGGATCGATCGCGAGAAATACGGGCTCGCGGCCGTCGGCGCACTGGGAGTGGGCGCTAGATTTGCACACCGAGACAACCAGCTTGTTGCTGATCTGACTGCAGCGCTCCACAGTATTTCTTATAACATAGTCACTGCTCTCAGCGGCCTCAGCTGAATCATCTGCATTGCCGAAGACGCTGTGGCTGCTCTCGGCAGCTTCGCTGCTGCTCTCTTGCTCCGCCTTAACGCCACTGCTATTCTGGGGCAGGACCGGGTCCACCCTGTATAGCTCGAGCTCCACATGGTTGGTCAGCCAGTTGTAACTGTAGTCGCGCGGAACAACGACCGGGCTCAGGCAACAGTTTGTAGCGCAATTCAGTGCATTTTTACCGGAGCACAGTAAAGGATTTAGCCACAGCTGCGCTACGCCTTGCAAAGCGCGTAGTAACACCAGCCTTTGGCGCATGCATATAGCATTTAGCCTTTATTTATACCTTATATTAACCAAACAACTTTACTGATTGATTTATATGCTTTATAAAGGATTAAAATTAGTTCATTTATTTGGCAGCTCTCAAATGTCTACACGATCGCATGCCAATGGTTGCTTAATTCTGGCTGGTCTATGGCCCGGCGCTGGTAATTCCGCCAATGCATTGAAGTGGTGCGGGCGGACCGAGGGGATGCGCGAGGAGCTGTGGCAGCCACGATACAAATAAATCGTGCGCAATCCATAGAATATTAGATTTTAATGGCATCAATGGGCGCAATATTATCTCGGACACTACAAATAATACCAAATGGAGCAAGTTGGGCTGCTAACAGACAGCGGAAGGTGATAAATATCACCAAAATGCGTCTCTCTGTGCGTTGTATTGCGCAGCATGTTTCAAGCTCACGCATGGCATTTCACAAATTGCGGGCTGGACTGTGTCGTAGCGCGTTTTGTAGGTATTGTACTACCTTCGTGCGTTAGCTTTTGTATTTGCACAGTGATGAGCGATGTTGCAGCTGCGTACAATCACAAACTTTGCATTGGCATTATCGCCCATATTGATTTTATTATTGCACCTATAATCTATTCGAAATTGTAAAATTCGCCTATAAATAGCAGTGTTTGACCGAGGGCATGCTCGTGCGCGCGCTGGTAAACATGGCTGCGACCTGCCATGCCCAGCCGGGAGCGGGAGAAGAAAACGGGATGCGGGAAGAAAGCATTCACGAGATCCTGCCCGACTGCGCAGAAAACTGGTTTACGAGTAACTTCGATATACGGCTCGTCGGGGTGCTAGAAGACGAGCCCACTGGCGATATATATGGCCACTATAAGTGGGACACGATCGTGGCGGAAGTCGATCTCAGCGAGCAGTTGGTTTTGGCAGGGACAGTGGGCGGAAACATTAGCGATAGTGATACCATTCAGCTTTCTTTAGAACATCCTATTCACAGCGTGTATCGGTGGTGCTATTTAACATTGAGCCCGAAAGAGGAAGCTGAAATTCTACACTCAGAGGAGGAGATCCCCTGCGTCGGAATCGTGCCGAGTGAGATGTTGTACGGTAGCTCTAATGAACTCGCACTTTTTAAAACCAGGAAAGGCGAGCTGGGAATTTACCTCAAAGCGCTGGAGTTTGAGGCAGGCGGAGCTGTGCTGCAGCTCAAGCGCCCCAAAGAGCCGATTATTTATACACAACTATTCTACAACCAATGGAACAGCAAGACACAGTGGGCGTGGCGTGGTCTGCTACAGTTTAGCAGTACTTATGAGTTCCAATACACGACAATGTTCGAACTCTCTACTAATGACGATTCGATATACCTAAACGTTTTTATAGATCAGAGCGGAAGCGAGTTTTAATAAATTAAGTACGCAAATTTATTAGTCAAAGAATCGGATGTTGAGGGGTGAGTCTGGTCTCCTCGGAGATACTGATAATTTTCTATCGAGTATTTTAAATTATAATTAAATATTTTATATAGGGAGGTATTCTAATTTATACCCAATAGAATAGTATGATTCATCATAAGCCATTTTAAGCTGTGCTCAATACGACCCTAAGTGATTGACTAGAGTGACCACTTAGCAATAATGATGAAAGTAATTTAGCTGGTTGACAAATTATGGAAGACATTGTGTACTCGTTCAGTAGATGCACGCAATAAGGATATTCATCTGCACATTGTCAGCGAAATTTGGCAGCAGCTTACAATTACAAATCTTTACAGTGACATTATTGCCCGTATTGAGAGGCCATAAATCACGGTCGAATTATATTTGAGATAGTAAAAATCGACTATAAATAGCAAAGCTAAATTGAGGGCATGCTCGTGCGTGTGTTTGTAAACATTGCCGCGATCTGTTATGCACAGCCTGGTGCGGTAGAGAAGAATGACCAACAAGAAGAAAGCCCCCAGGCGATTCTGCCCAACAGCACAGACAACTGGTTCACGAGTAACTTCGATATACAGCTCTTCGGCGTGCTAGACGATGAACCCACTGGCGATGTGTGCGGCAGCTTCAAGTGGGACACGATTGTGGCAGAAGACAATCTCAGCGAGCAGTTGGCTTTTGCAGGGACAGTGGGCGGAAGCGTCAATGGCAGCGATATCATCCAATTCTCTGTGAATCACCCTATTCACAACGCTTATCGGTGGTGCTATCTAACCCTGAGCCCGAAGAAAGATGCCGATACTTTATACTCCTCGGAGGAGATTCCTTGCATCGAAATTATACCAAACGAGATGGTATGCAGCGATTCTAGAGCGCTTACAGCATTCAAAACCAAGAAGGGAGAGCTGGGAATATATTTCAAGGCGGTAGAATCTGGAGTAAACGGGGTAGTGCTGCATCTCAAGCGCCTAAAAGAACCGATAATCTACACGGAACCATTCTACAACCAATGGACCCGTGAAACGCAGTGGATGCGACGCGGCCTGCTACAGTTCGACGGTAGTAAGAAATTTCGGTTCGCGACAATGTTCAAACTCTCCACTAATGAGCACCCATTATACATCAACATTTTAATGGATGAAAGCGAGAGCACCGTTTAATAAATTAAGTGCGTAAAATAATTAAGTGAGGTGTTAGAACTACAATAATGTACAACTGTAGTACTTATTTATAGGGAATAGCCGCAAACCAGGCGATTCCGGCCTTCCGGGCCTCCTACCGCAAGGCTGACACATGGACAACAGTCCGGAAACAAACGCGGGTTTCAACTATGTACGCAGGCAGCAGCAAATAAACACATGCTGCTGCGTACGCTACTTCTAGCAGGTGCAGCGCTAGCTGCCAACAAGCGATACATCGTGATGTTCAAGATGCCCGAGCACGCCAGCTTCGCTAGCATGCGCAGCTACAGCGCCATGACGCTGGAGTCCAGCCGCGGGATGCTCGGCCCGGACGATCGGATATACACGTCGCTGAGCGGCGGCTACATCGCCGGGCTGAGCGAGGAGACGCGCAGCAGGCTGGCCAAGGACCCGACGATTGCCACGGTGGAGGAGGACACAAACGTCAAAATAGAAGTGCCTGGCGGCATGCAGTTCGCGTTCAACAGCGACGTCCATAAGGTTGAGTCTGCGCCCCTGTGGGCCTATCTGGGCGAGAGATACCGCGCGGCCATGCGGAGGTGGGATGCTCGTGCGCGACGGGCGGCGCACAGCGGCGACTCGCCCGACAGCCGCCACGGGAACCCCAGCAAGCGGCCTGAGACGGTGCTCAATTTTGTCATGCAGCCCGATGCACCGTGGGGCCTGGGACGTATCTCGGGTCACGATACGTGGTACGAGTACATCGAGGGCATGGGCCGCCAGGTGTACGCGTACGTGCTCGATACCGGTATCGACACCGCGCATCCGGATTTCGAGGGACGCGCACGGTGGGGATACAACGCCGTTCCGGGCTCGCCAGATGCCGACGAGCACGGGCACGGGACACACTGCGCAGGCACGATCGGCGGCAAGCGCACGGGCGTGGCCAAGTCGGTGAACCTGGTGGCCGTCAAGACGCTGAACGGCGCGGGCGAAGGCAAGATCTCGGCCCTGATCGAGGGGATCGACTTCGTGATGCGCGACTACGAGTCCAGAGTGGCGGCGTACGAGGAGTCCGCCGGGACCGAGTATATGGAGGAATTGGCGAGGGAGGACGGTCGGTACTCAGCGCAGGGCCTTCTGTCAACGCTCCGCAACCTGTTCCGCGACAGGAAGGAGCGACCGCAGGCAGTGGTCAATATGAGCATCGGCGGGGGCAGAAGCGCGGCCCTTAACTTCGCGATCCAGTACGCATCGAAGTACCTGAATATCCATTTTGTGACGGCCGCTGGGAACGAGTCTGCAAACGCGTGCGACTACTCGCCGGCGTCTTCCCAGCACGCCATCACGGTGGGCGCTTCAGATAACAGCAACCGCGCAACCGGCTTCAGCAACAGAGGGATGTGCGTGGATGTGTACGCGCCGGGAATGAATATCCTGAGCACCTGGCCAGGCAAAACTATGAAGATGGCATCGGGGACGAGCATGGCCACGCCCCACGTCACCGGGATCCTGGCTGTATACCTCAGCCTCTCGGGCTTCACGCCTGAAAAGCTGCGGGAGCGCGTGCTCAAAGACGCCAATGCACTGATCGAGGAGACGGGCGTCGCTCCGATTCAGAGCAGCATGCTGTACCCCTCCGGCGCCGAGCTCTCACTTCTGTACAGTGCGCAGCGCCTCCCCGGCGTCGCGCTCTCCCTGCCGTGGCACTGGGCGCGTCCTACAAGCGTCACCGATAAAGCGCCTATGGCTTCGCTAGAGAAGCTGTACGAGAGGCTTAAGGCAGAGTAATCCAAGTAAAATTCATTTAATAACAGATGCATGTATTATAAATTCAGATGGTGTACTCGTGCTGCCTTCCAATATCTTATACGATCCGTGCAATGAAGCCAGGTCCATTCACGTTTAACCATAACTGAATCTGCTACGACACAACACAACCTTCAAAATCAAATTCTATCCCTTAATGACAATCACAGGTCTGACACGCGCCACGCGCTGGACTACTCCTACCTTGACCGAGTGGTCTACGACGCTCTCAATGTCCTTGTAGCAGCCGCACGCCTCCTCGACGAGCCCGCCCTTCGAGCCAGCACGCACCACAATTCCCTTGGCCTCGAGGTCTCTGAGCACCTCCTCGTAGGTGAAGGCGCTGCGGGCAGTGCTGCGCGAGAGCAGCCGGCCGGCGCCGTGGCACGTCGAGTAGAACGTCTTTCTGGAGCCCTCGGCGCCCACGAGCACGTACGAGCATGTGCCCATCGAGCCGCCGACCGGTATCGGCTGGCCTGTCTCGCGGTAGCACGCGGGGAGCTCCTTGTGGTGGGGCGGCAGCGCCCGCGCCGCGCCCTTGCGGTGGACCAGCAGGCTCCTGGTATTCCCGCCGTCCTCGTACTCCTCGATCTTCGCAATGTTGTGGCACACGTCGTACAGGAGCTTGAACTGCGCATGTGCAACGGCCCCGCCGAGCACCTCCTTGGCACGGTGGCCGATCAGCGCGCGGTTGGCCCAGGCGTAGTTGGAAGCGCTGTTCATCAGCGACACGTAGCGCTGGCCGAGGCTGGAGTGGTACGGAACCGACGAGACGCCCCCAGCGGCCTCGGTACCGATATTAGCATGCGCCTGCGAGACCTCAGTGCGGCGCATGTCTTTGTACTTCGCGGCATCGGCCCTGGCTCGCTCCAGCTCTTCGACGAATTTGGAGCAGGTCACGTGGCCGAGGCCGCGCGATCCGGTGTGGACCGAGATGAGAATCTGGCCGGGCTTAAGCCCGAGCGCCTCGGCCTTCGCCTCATCGAAGATCTCGTCCACCACCTGCACCTCGAGGTAGTGGTTGCCGGAGCCCAGCGTCCCGAGCTGCGCAAGGCCCCGCGCCTTCGCCCGCTGGTGCACCAGCTTGCTGTCGCCGGGCAGGTGTCCGCAGCTCTCTGTGTTGCTCACATCGTCCGCGTCCAGCGGCAGAAAATCGCTGGGCACTCCGTCCAGGCCGCTGTCCAGAATCGCGTTGAGCGCACGGACCCCGCCGGGGAGGCTGGTGTCCGAATCGACAAGCCCCGAGGGGATGCGCTGCACAAGCCTGTCGGCGATCTCGTCCAGCATGCCCGCTATGTCGCTGAGATACAGGTTCGACACGAGGCAGCGGACCCCGCAGTTGATGTCGAATCCGATCCCATCGGGGCTGACAACCGCATCGTCGCGCGCCAGGTCGATCGCAGCGACCGAGCCGACCGGGAAGGCGTAGCCGGCGTGTATGTCGGGGAGGCCGACGGCGCCAACGAGCCCCGGCAGTTTCTGCATGTCAGCGAACTGCTTGAGCGTCGTGAGCCGCGCCAAGGCCTCGGCACTGATATCCGTATCGCCCTCGTTGACGAGCGGCTCTGCGACTGCGCCGCACTCATCGACCAGCAGCGGCGCCCGCAGATCGCTGCTCACGTAAATCCGATGGCCGTTAATCTCGATGTAGTCCTCGTGCCAGCCGATTTGGGCCATGGGCAAAAATTTACTAACCATTTTGTGCTTGATACAGCTTGAGTAGGCTGAGTAGAAATGGAAGCATATGCGCGCCGCAACCAAACGGTGGTATGATGAGTTTTCATTATTAATCTAGTCAGAGCTTGTCTGCAACACGATTATAGCTGAGATACTCTAAAAGCACCCATCCATACGCTATTTATTATCATCTTGCCTTCACGGTTCCCGCAAAACCGACGTAAATATTCTGAAACATATTATCCAATCAAATAAAATTTATTTTTTTAATATGCCGGTGAATTACGTTATCGCACAAATACAAATATTGAAGCTATAAATACGAAAAAGCATCATAATATATGGAGCTGCTGCTAGTGATGCTCTTTGCGCTCTGCATTCGCGCCTCCAACCCGACCGCTTCGCGGCTGACGTTCCAGTTCCTGCAGATCGATCCCACCTCGGGTATCGACGGCGATGGAGACATCGTCCCGCCCCCGCCGGTCGATGTCAGCGGCGCAATCACAGTCACGCCGAACGATTCCAATGGCAGCGTGGCGGTGTCATTCAACACGGCGGCCGCGCCCGCCTTCGACCCGGCGCTGCAGCACGTGATCATGGTGCAGGGAGTCAACCCGGCCGTCTTCTCGCCCGATGTCTACACGTACGCGGTGTTTAACAACGATCCGTCCCAGGTGCCGTTCTACATCGGCCCCTCGGCGTACATGTACAACGGATTCATCGTGGCCTTCACCAACAACACGGTATTCACCAGCCAGGTCTACACGTTCGTCTTCACGAGCATCGCGACGTCCCTGACCTACGAGGGCACCGACTCCAGCGGCTCGCTGCTGAAATACAACCTGGCGCTCACCGCGGTCATCCTGAAGGACCCGACGGTGCCCACGCAGACCCAGGCGAACACGAACCTTGACATGGACGGCACGTACGAGTTTGTGGACTACAGCGATCCGTCCCTGGGCGTCCTGCCGGCGGCCGGATCGTCTGCCATTGTAGACCCGACAGACCCAATCGAATTCTTGAAGGCTATGAAGATCCGGATCACCACCAGCGCCGTTCCGCTCTTCGTTGACGACTGCACGCTTGCCGAGCTCAAGTGCATCCGCGAGCTCACCCAGCTGCAGGGCACGTACTGCCGGCGTGCCGACGAGGAGTGCCCGCGCGCCAGCGGATCGCGCAGCAGGTGCCGTGAGACCGTCGCCAGATCTACGCTGTTTGCGTCTGCGAGTCTGAATCTGGCCGTGCGTCCCCGCCTCGTGCAGGAGTGCGAGCGCAAGCTGGGCAACGATTGCTGGCGGGCTATGCGGCCAGCCGACGTATTCTTCTGGCTCTGCGCGCATCTGCTTGAGCTCGGTACTACGGACGGCCAGCCATGCGGCACCTTCCAGGGCGGCTCGGGTGCAACTAAGCTGTGCGACATCTTCCAGGGTGTCGGGGGACACAGCGTGTGCGGCCTGCGCAGCTGGCACCTGAGGAGCATCTGCCCGCTGACTGCCGGCGACCAGAAGCTGGTCGATTCGCTCTGCGGCGAGGGAGCCGCGGAGGGAGAGGCCGTGGACGAGGAGTGCGACGTTGTAGAGAGCAAGGAGTCCGAGGAGTCTGAAGAGAAGGCTGCGCACAAGAAAAAGCAGTCCAAACAGCTTTCTCGTGCTGGCAGGACGGTTCTCATCGTCATGGTGGCGGTCTGCGGCTCTGCTGTTGCCGTTTACATCGGCTACTCTCTGCTCCTCTGAGAGAGGTGTGGAGTTTGCTGGTAATGCCCAGTCCGCATCTGTAATTAAATCTATTGTAGTAACTAACGTGCAGTGTTGGGATACAAAAAAGTTTATTGGAAGCAGCTCTGAACAAGTTCGAATAGATTAACCACACAGATCACACGGGCAGCGCCAGCCTGCTGGACCAAAAAGAGGAGCTTGACTGCTCCTAAAAACGTCGCAGCGGCTGGCACAAACGCTGCATCGGAATATGCACTGATTGCTTGGCTCATACCGCGTACAATTATCATAGTTGGACCAAACAGCAAGGCTCTATTTACAAGTTACAGCACGCTACGGCAGCAGGTTCCACTCATCGTCTACGACACCGAGCGCCGCCCAGAATTCCTTGTGCGCAGGCGCGTTGCTGATGAGCCCGTCCAGCTGGGAGAGCGTGACCGTGAGCTCCCGCGCGCCGATCGCAACCACAGCAAAGCTCAGCTCCGGGACCAGCGTGCCTCGAATGTCCGGCGATACGTCGAGCGTCTCGGCAACGGCGGCCAGCCGCAGCGCATCGGCACTGATTCTGCCCGCCTCCGCGCTCGACCAGTAGGCCAGCGATATGCAGGACTCGAAGCGCAGCAGATCCTCGGCCATAATCAGGAACGTGTTGTAGGACTCCTCGAAGTGCTCTTTGATGAACTGCAGGCAGTCCAGCGGGGCCTCCCCGATGATGCTGCTCCGCGCGTAGTAGGCGCGGTACGCCTCCACAAAGCCGGGGATCAGCTGTTTGATGAAACTGAACACATTGTTGATCTTAAAGCCCGGGATCCAGTAGTAGAGGCTCGAGCGTACGGTGGAGTTCTTGAGGAAGAGCAGCGCGGCCTCGAACAGATCGCGGCGCCCGAGCAGCTCCTCGCGAATCGCGTCGAGACGCTTGAGCACGTACTTGTCGCCCAGGTTGAAGGACTCGTCGACGTAGTTGAGGATGTTGACCGTCGAGAGGTTGTGGATTTTGAGGCGCGTCGAGAGCTTGGGCTGGTCCGCGAGCAGCTCCGGGATGTAGGACTTCTTGTCCGGGGCGGCGTCTGCGCCCTCCTCCATGAGCAGCTTGCGGTCGGCCTCGATCTGCTCTGTCATAAGGGATGGTATGAAAAAATTCACCTTTGCTGGGCGCCGCAAGATGGCGTTACTCTGTGTATTGTTTGTAAATGTCCGGTAGATCGCTAGCGAGGGGAGTTGTAGTATAGCCGAAGGGCATTATGAGTCCCAGTGTATAGGATACCTGGGGCATCGTGTATAATACGCTGGCGCAATGGTAAGAGATAATACATCGCATAACAACTCACTTAGCCCTATAACACACACAGCCACTATTTACATGCTACTTCCCATGCACATATCCCAATCAGTAGAAAAATTGGCCGGGGATCGGCGCCCCGATGAGCAACAAGTTCAAGCACTACCGCGGCCAGTCGGAGGACGAGGACAGCCACAACTACATCGACGACGAGAGCGAGGCGATGTCGCTCGAGGAGATGTCGGAGCCGTACGAGTACAGCTACCGCGACGCGCTGGTCGACTTTCTGTATTCGAAGCGCGTGCTCTTCACTGTGATCGCGCTCCTGCTGTGCTTGACCGCTGTGCTGCTATGGAAAGTCAACATCGACGCCGTCTCGGAGCTCGGCGGCACGAAGCGCGTGCTGCTCGGCAAGCTGCTGCTGGTGCTCGGCGCGGGCGTCGGCGCGACGGTGCTGCTGGACTACCTCCTCGAAAAATTCAGTCTGCGGCAGCTGAAGCGCGGACGCCGGAACGCCTCGCTGTGGTTCTACATCAACGAGCTCTCGCTGTACCTCTCCTTCGGCGTCGCCATCACGGCGCTGCACGCGTACATGAGCATCTACCTCTTCAACTTCTACATCGAGACGCCGTACGCGCTCAAGTTCTACGTGTACGATCTGCTGCGGATCGGGCTGCTCACCACGCTCGTGCTCGCGTTCCAGCGCGTGATCGTGCAGAACATCTCGATGGGCTTCAACTACAACTTCTACATCAGCCGCATCAAGAAGTGCATCCTGTTCGACTTCTTCGTGAGTCTGATCAACCATCTGAACGGGCCCGACTCGGACGGCGCCGAGCAGGAGGCCGCGCCCGACGACGACGGGCCCGCGGTGCTCGTCGGGCCGCACGGGAACAGCCGCGCGTTCAACACGTTCATCTTCCAGAAGAAGTTCCGGACGCGCGATGCGGAGAGCCTCGGGCTCGATGCGCGGCGCGTCCTGCTCAAGGCGTTCCAGGAGATGGTCAAGAACACGGTGAGCTACGCGGGCAGCCTTCCGACCATCCTCGGCAAGATCCGCGCGCTGTCGGTCGCGCGCGCCAACAAGCTCGTGCGCAAGCTGATCAGGACGGACAAGGTCGAGAAGATCGGCGACATGCGCAAGTACTTCGCGGACCAGGAGGTGTTCGAGTACATCCTCGAGCAGCTCGGCCTCAGCAGGGACGAGAAGGTGGAGCGCTCGAACATCGCGCGCATCATCGAGAAGGCCTACAAGGAGCGCTACATCATCTACAAGAGCATCGAGCAGATCAACGCGGCGATCGACAAGGTCGCGCTCTTTGTCAAGGCGTGCACGCTCGTCGTGGCGTGCATCGCCGTGTACCTCTCCGCGCTGGAGAACAAGTCGTCCGTCACGGGCGTCGTATCCACGATTTTCGGCGCGCAGTTCGTCAACCGCATCATCTCGGACAACGTCGTGCGCTCGCTGCTCTTCCTCTTCGTCATCCACCCCTTCGACATCGGCGATCGCGTGCTCATCACGCTGAACGCGGTGGAGGAGAACTTCGTGGTCGCCGAGCTGAACGTGTTCTCGACGCTCTTCTACCGCTGGGATGGCACCTCCGTCTTCATCCCCAACCACATCCTCGCCAACCAGCCGATCACGAACATCCGGCGCAGCGGGCCCACGATGGAGACGCACTCCATCCAGATCGACTCGGCCACGGACCCCTCCAAGCTGTACGTGCTCAAGCAGATGCTGCTCGAGTTCGTGCGCGCGAACAGCGAGATCTACACCGACTACGTGCTCGTGAACTACGAGAAGATCGAGAACAGCAGCAAGCTCTTCGTCAAGGTGCTCATCCAGTACCAGAGCAACCTACAGAACTACGAGTCGTACCTCAAGAAGCGCAGCTATTTCATCATCGAGCTCAACCGCGCGCTGCGCAGCCTGGACATCACCTACACGCTGCCGGCGCAGCGCGTGAAGCTCTCGCGCGCGGCCGACGAGCCGGTCGAAAAATCCGCGTTGCTCAAGAAGAGCGAGCATCCCCGCGCCGGGCCGGAGGTTATTTAGAAAGCTGCGTCTATTGATTAAAATGGTACGCGCTGAGCTTATTTTAAAACTTTTGTTTCTTTGGGGCGGGTGCCTGGAGGCTTGGCTGGTTACTCTTCAAAATGGTGGTACCATTAGCCTCTCCGCTTTAAGCGTGCTGGTTCAATTATCGCAAGTTTGTCAGAGTGAGATGGACTTACACTGAACACTTGAATGCACAACCCGCCTTATGGCTGATGCCTGCTGGCTCATTTTATTTTACTTCAGCATAGCCTGGGGCCTTCCTAACAGCTGCGCTGCCCAAAGCAACGAAAACAATACCAAAATCAGGGCGCGAATCAGATTTAATATCACGGACAAACCGAGTGCATCATGCGAACATAATTAAAGTGCCTCAAAGAGAGGGCTGAATGAAAAGGCCCAAGCAAAGGCAAAATTGATAAATGTTAACCCATTTTATTCCTCCATCTTCTTTTGCTCCCCAGTGGACTCAGCTTTATCAGTCCTCGTCTCTTGTACAATAGCCTCACAGATTCGGGTAGACACTCTTTTGGCAACATTTTCGATTTCGCCGGGAATAATCTTACTGATCAGACGAGATGTGGGCACTATAGTATGATCGGGATATGTTGCATTGTGCGTGTTAATAGCGAAAATAACATCATTGAATGCGTTATCCATCTCCTCAAAAAGCTCTGGCTCAACCTCAAGATTGTTGGACCGGAAGTTAGCAACATCATTGACATGCCTCTCCAGGGCTTTTAACTCAGTAGTAACCTGGATTAGCGCCTCGCGCCAAAACGATCCCCACCCTTCATAGTCTAACTCTGGATACACATAGTGTAGATGCTCATATGGGTCCTCTGGACTATCTCTTCCTCTACAGCGCGTTGCAAACCAAACAATTTCCCTCGATATTTCTTCTGGGAATGAATATATGTATGCAAGCGCCTCTTTGCAGCATTCCTTAAAGTTATCCATAAACTGATCATTAATTATTCTAGATGCCGTGTTTGAGCTTGGGCCTAATATACCATTATATTTGCGGTGGGGGAAGCTTCTTCTAGACGCCATACCCGAAGGATTGTCTAATGTCATCCTAGATCTGTTCAGATCATCTATCTTGGCGCCATCTAAGCTATCGAGTTCTTCGCCCTGGAGACCTTTAACAAATTTTGAAAACGCGTAAGAGTTTGCGTTAACTGTGATTGCATTTATAACATCCCGAAATCTATAATATGCGTAGTCGCATGCGCTCAACAGACACCTAGCATATGAATAGCTTTTACGCAGTCGTTCTGAAGATGAAAATAGTTGCTCCAGCTCTGCAGCATGCTCATTGATAAAGGTAGCTGAGTCTACTGCATTCGCTACACTGCGTTTACGCAAACTATCTCTTTCGTAGGCTTGTTCTACATAGATTTTGAGTATTTCTTCGAAAAGCAGTTCCTTCCATTCTTTATAATAGCCCAATACGGTAGTATTGCCAGCCTCCTCCACCTCTAGCGGGTTTTCGCCATAGATCGGTTTTGCAAGTCGATGAATTTTATAAGTGAAGCGCTCGCATTCATGCGGCTTGTACTCCTTCCCGTTATCGTCAGCAGACAGCACGCCCTCACCGATCAATTCGTCGCAATCATCTTTTGTTAGCAAACCGGCCCTGTGCCACATGTACGCCGCGAGGCATTGGGCAATGACTGTGAACTTGGCCGCGCAGCGCATGGGGTAGATTTTTCGTTATGTCATTATTTGAAGTTGGCACTAAAGGGGTAGTGTTGACTGCTTAGATTGGTCAGATGGTGCACACGACCCAATAGATTCTCGGTAGACGACCACTCCTTTAAGTTCAACGCTTGCACTCCTGTAAGGCCGCCGGACGGTTCTGCGAATGGTTGTGCACCGTTGATCGGATGAAGCGTATAGTCGCGAGCACAGCGGGTTACGCTAGTGGCTAAGTATCCTATGCTCGTATCCGCTGGCGCCATATCCCACATAGATAATAGCTCGATGGCTGAAGTGCAGAACTACTAGCAGTTATGCGGATAGGCCAGTTATTGTCAGCATTTTGATTGGTCGCTTATGGTTAATGAACCAGTCACAACAGCCGCCATTTAAGACACGCCTGCAAAAGGACCATTTCCATGAATAGCTTTATTAGTTAAAATCGTGCTAACATCTGTAAGGCTGTCGGACCCATACTCAACTAGTTAAACGGTAGTACCCCATCACACGGCTGAAGATTGCTAACCCGTTCCCTTTTATTCGAGCGCACCCTGGAGCTCTTCAATTGCCAAACTATCCACAGCATTGAAAACCAACACTGCAAAAATCGGGCTCGCATTAGAACTTGCAAGCAGCCTGCTCCACGCAAACATAATTAAAGCGCCGCAAAAGAAGCACGAGGCAGAATAATATAGATAAAATAAGCCAGATAATGTTAAATCAGTTTATTCCTCCATTTCTACGGCAGGCGTTTCCGGTTCGCCGGGCAGTGCAGCTTCATTGCTGTTCGCGTTTTCAGAGATATTTCCATGAATTTGGTTAATCGTTCGTTCGACAACAACCTCAATTTCATTCGCAACTATGTGATTGATCAAACTGGGAACACGCATAACATTATCAGGATAATTGATCGTAGTGTGACCTGACATAGTATTGTCAAATTTATCGATCAATGATTGTATAAACTCTTGGGGGTTGGACATGCAAATAGATACTTCCTCGACATGCTTCTGTAAGGCCTCCAGTTCACTAGTGACTTGATTCTGGATCGCCCGCCAGCATTTTCCCCAGCCTTCATAATCTAACTCCGGGTATACGAGGTGTATATATGCAAAGGGGTCCTCAACTTCATCAAATTGGCCCTTAGCGAATATATCAAATGTTCTATGTAAAATTGTATCTTTAGATATTCTTCCTGGGATTTTAGAAGCATGTGCAAGCGCATCAGTGCAATAACTCTTGAAGACAGTAATAAAATTATTATCAATCGCCCTGGGAGTTTCAGCTGTCCCTAACACGCTTTCGTCTATGCGCCCAGCAAATTGTACCATAAGGCCCTTCTCTCGACTATCAGCTTCTAATTTGCTCCTGAGAGAGTTCAGCTTATCAATTGTAGCCGGATCAAAACGCTCGAGGTCCTTATATGGTAAATTTTTGACAATGTTTGAAATCTTGCTTGATATACAGCCAATCGCCACCATAACACCGTCAAACTCACCATATTTACAGGCATAAGCAAGCATCAAATTCTTGACATATTCATAACTTTTACGTAGCAGTACTGAAGACGGTGTTGCTTGTATCGAAAATGCACGCAGTTCATTGGCCAAAGAAGGTATATCTATTGGGTTACCCCCAGCGCGTTTTTTAAAGCGATCATACCTATAGCTCTCCTTAACATACCTCTTAAGTAAAACAGTGCAGAAATTGCTGAGCTGATCCCTCCATTCTCTATAGTAACCAAGAGCTGTATTATCGCATACACCTGCCAAGTCTTCGCTCAGAGGCTCATCGCCACGGATCGGTTTTGAGATACGCTGCATCTCATACTTGAAGTCCTTGAATGTACTTGGCGTGTATTGCACGCTGCTATCATTGGCATGCGGATGGAAGTGTGTCACTAGTGCATAATCATCGCTAGTTAATAAACCAGCCCGATGCAGCATGGGCGCCGCTAGACAATGTGCAATACATGTGAGCTTGGACACGCTGCGCATGGGGTAACGAAATTTCGAATTTTTATAGCTAGCGTGAAAAAAATAAGGGGGCTATTCGCTTGGATTGGTCAATGAGAGGTAGCAAAGGGGGACATCCGCTTAGAGTGGTCGTATGATACACATGAACCAACGAATATTTGTCGAGATTTCACTCCTTTTTATTCTTACGCATGCGGGTTCGCCGTGGCACCGTACAATATTACAGCCATTCGCGTACGCCGCTCAGATAAAGCGCAGAGTAATCAAAATCGGAAGCCGGCTGGCGTGTAGGCAACTGGTGTGCTTATCTGCTAGCTCGATATACACCATATATAGATATTGATTGTCAAATAAGAAACTACAAATAGAAGAGAGACAAATCAGCTATTATCGAGTTATTGATTGGATATCCCTTAATGTGAACCAGTACACCATTGGCCATTTGAAATACCCCTCATGTGGGAAATTCACTATGAGTAACGCTATTGGCGCGAGCTTCGCTGACACTGAAAAGGGGACAGACTCATACGCAATAATCGCATGCATCGCCCATTACACGACGAGGACTGCAGACCTGTTTCTTCGCTTCAGCGATACCTTAGGGCCTTCTAACAGCTGAATCACCCATAACAGTAATAATACCACCCAAAGAATTGAGCTCGAAATAGAATCGGTAAAGAGCCTGCACCATGTGTGCAAAATGCAAATGCTATGAGAGGAACGCTGGATTAAATAGCTCAAGTGATGGTAAAACTAGGAACATCAACCATTTATTTTTCTACTTCGTCGGCAGTCGTTCCCGGTTCCCCGGCCAGTGCAGCTTCATTGCTGTTTGTGTTCTCAGAGATTTTCTCATGAACTTGGTTGATCGTTCGTTCGACAACAACCTCAATTTCATTTGCAACTATGTAATTGATCAAACCGGGAACATGAATAGCATCAGGATACTTGATCGTATTGTGACCTGACATAGCACTGTCAAAATTATCGGCCAGTAGTTGTATAAACTCTTGGAGGTTGGACATGCAGACAGAAACTTCCTCGACATGCTTCTGTAAGGCCTCCAGTTCACTGGTGACTTGATTCTGAACCGCCCGCCAGCAAATTCCCCAGCCTTCATAATCTAACTCAGGATACACATAATGCGCATACTTATAAATATCCTCTATGCATACTCTCTTTATACAATTATGAGTTATTTCATTTGATAATTTTGGGGGAACCTTATGTGCATATGCAAGCCCTTTTTCACAGTAATCCCTATAGCTTTTAACAATATCATCATCAACTGGCTTAGGATTTGTAGCAGTGCCTAGTATATCATCGGATATATAAAGGTTGAAACCTCTTGCAGATGTAAATTTTGAGCGTTGGTTCAATTCACCCCTAAGTGTATTTAACTTCATTATTGTGGCGTCTTCGAGACTGTCGAGGCTTTTATCCTTAAAATCTTCACCGAGTTTTGAAAGCTGCCTCCATATACGATCTATGGCCAGTGGAATCTCAGTAAAATCACCAAATGCAAAATCATATGAACGCATTAGAAGCACAAGATACTCATAGCTACTACGCAGCTGCGCTGAAGGTGAAAATACCTGCTTAAACTCTTCGGGGCGCTCATTAATCAGAGCAATTAGGTCTACTGTGCTTTCTCCTTCCCGCCTTTTAAAACTATCTTTTTTATAGGCTTGTTCCGCATAAATTCTGAGTATTTTGTGCAACTGCTCCCTCCATTCCCCATAATTGCCTACCGCAGTAGTGTTATGCCCATTTACCTGCAGCGGGTTGTCACCACGGGTCGGTTTAACAAGACACGTAATCTTTTGGGTGAACCGTTCGAAGTCGTGCGGCGCGTAACGCTCGCCGCTATCGTTTGCTGGTAAAATACCTACACTGGCCAATAGTGCACAATCGTCCTTTGTTAATAAACCGGCCCGGCGCCACATGTACGCAGCGAAGCATTGTGCAATGCAAGTGAACGTGACTGTGCAGCGCATGGGGCAAAATTTTCTTGATTTTTTGTAGTCAGCAATAAGGGGGCAAGTTGATAGGTTCAGATTTGCCAAACAGGTTGCACAACCCAATAAAAACTGCATTACACATTCGACTTTTTTCAATTTTTGCGCTTACATATTTGTAGCGGCGCTATGCAGTTGTGCAGCCATTCGCACCCATTCTAAACGGATGCAGCGTATATTGCTATAACGGTAGATCAGCTCGACTCATGATCCAATGCACTCATTTACAGGCTGAAAACATTTAGAGATAATGCTGTGACAGCCGAAGTAAAGCACTACACACAGTATGACAAATAAACTGCGTAGTATTACAAATATTGATTGGACATCTTTTAGTATTAGATCGTGTGCCATTAGCCACTCGAGATGTTTCTCACATGGGAATATCGCATCAGGTAACTCTGTCGGTTCAAACTTCCTTGACATCTTAGAAGTGGACAAAGCCATACTTAACACCGCGGATAATAGCCCACTCTACAATTGAATATTGTATGTCCATCTTCTTTCACCCAGGCCCAGCCGGTGCTACTCCAACGGGTGCACTGTCCACAGCAGTTGAAATAAATACTGAAATCAAGCTTCCACAATATTCAATGAACTGTAGAAAGCATGCAGGTTATACCTTAATCACTATAGGAGTAGCTTCAAAGATCAATAATGTGAAAGTAAAGAAAATGTTAAGTCACTTTATTCTTCTATTCCCGGCTGTCTTTGAAGATGCATAGAATGTTCTTCTGCTTGGAGTCTTGCCAACCATCCGCGCATGCGTTCGAACAGCTCCGAATCTGATTGCGACTTCGCAGACTCAGCAGCTAAAATCTCTTCCAGCCTCTCGCTCATACGTTCAACTAGCGTTGGTTCGGACTGCGGCTTTTCGGACCGGATGGTCGCATCCGCGCGAGAAGGCTGGAAAATCCCTTCAGCAGAATTTGGAGTATTTTCAGCACTCATTCGTCTATGACTCCTCTTGCGGCTCAGATCAGGCGCATCATTGGTGACAGAATCAGCCCAGTAAGCAATAAGTTCATCGGTGTCTTCAGGACTTAGGGCAAATATGGTCTTAGCATGGGCTGTCATAGCGACATCAATTATCCTATCGAAATCTTCACTGCTTAGTGCGCAGCTCCGATAAACAGCCCCAAGACTCTTAAAAGTAACATCAATACTGTCGACTAAGTATTTCACGTATGACTCAAGCTTGTGTGCAGACTGGCACATTTGAACCTCATAGACATGCTTCTGCAAAACTTTCACCTGATTAGCGACTTGCACTTGAGCAGCTTTCCAAAAAGATCCCCATGCTTCATAGTCCATTTCTGGGTATATA